>RJWH01000527.1:422178-588068 GCA_004363575.1 Solenodon paradoxus
AAAAAAAAAAAAAAAGAGTACTGACTTCTTTGTAGATCAAAGTACTAAGCAGCCATGACCAGTCTCACTGAATCCACTCTTGCTCTTTTCTAGTTCCTTCTCTGCACTCTTACTATATCAGATCATGTCACATCCCTGTTTTAAACACTCCAGTGGATTCTCAGGGCTCTTAGAAATATGGAGCCAGTTACAGCTTTGCTACTCAAAGTGTGTCCCTGGAACTTCGTAGAAATACAGAATCTTCATTTCCATCCCAGACCTACTGAGTCTGGATGTACATTTTAAAAAGATTCTCACTGAAGTTGTGCTCTTCAAGGCCCCTTCAGGTCTAGCCCTCACTCTTTCGCAGCCTCACCTGGCTCTTCTCTTCCCCATTGTGCTCTGCTTTCACAGATGTCACTTCAGTCCCTCAGGCTCCTCCTCGCTGCAGGGGCTTGTGTTTGTGCTCCCCATCACTTGGGATGCTCTTCCATTCTACCTTTGTTCTTGCCTGGCTAATTCCTTTGGACCTCAACTCAAATGCCATTTTCTCCACAAAGGTCTTCCTGACTCCTGAGACATGATCAGGAGTCATGTTACTCAGTTGCCTAGCACTGAGTGCTTTTCCTTCAGAATAGTATGCAGTTTGTTGTTGTATATTTATTTGTGTAAATTTGTAATGAATGGGCATCTCTCCCCCAAACCACAATTTGATGTAAACAGAAGTCAAATCTGTTTGGCTCATCTTTGTATTCTTCAGATACTAATACAGTGAACGGATTATTTTAAGTATTTAATAAAAACTATATCCCTTGCCACTTTCATTCATTCATTCAACAAATTTTTATTGTGTACTTACTACATGCCAGGCACTGTGCTAGATACTGGATATATATTAAAGAGGAAAAAGACACCATTTCCACTCTCATGGCACTTACAGGTTCACAAAAGGAAGCAATCAAATACTCACAAACGAACATAATATTACAACCGAGGCAAATGTTACAAAGCAAAGGTGCATATTGAACCTTCATGAGGGCTGCTCAGAGATATTTTACAAGTGCTGCTACTTAATATAAAAACATAACATTTAGTTGGCATAACATAACGTTTCTTTTTTAGAACAACTTTATAGACTGTGTGCCAGTCAATGGTTCCAGTATGTTCACAGATTACACAATCATCTCTGCACATTTTAGAATGTTTTTCTTAGTCCAAAGAAGCTCATTTTCTCTGGACCATCATTTGTATCCTCTCTAGCCCCTCATAACCACTAAATTGCCTTATTTCTTTGTAGATTTGTCTGTCTTGGACATTTCATCTAAACAGAATCATATAGAATAAGGTCTTTGTGACTGGTGTATTACACTGCGTAAAATGTTTTCAGGATTTATTTATACTGTGGCATGTATTATTGCTATTTCTTTTTATTGCTGAATATTATTTCATTGTACAAAGCATTTTCTTAGCACAGCCAGAAACAAGATGCTTTTCCACTGTGTTTCCACAGCCAAATAAATTCAGTTTGTCATGTTTCTAGAAATAGGTGACAGTAAGTAAATGTTGGCTGAGTCTTACAAGGCTGGCAGTTGTGTTTAAAAAGCTTCTTTTCATGAGTGATTTTATTCACTCGGCTCTCAGTCTATTTAGTAGTCTGACTCACAGACGGAAGTGATTCTATTTTGGCGCTTTCTCCTGCGTTCAGGTCTTTGGTTGCTACTGACGTGCTGTGCTAAATTATGCAAGTTACTAAAACTCTGTTTATTTAACTCCTGCATGTTCTGTAAAATAAGTCTAGTTCAGCTTGCTTGTTTGCCAAAGCTGTTAGGAGACTATTTTTCATATGATATGCATCATCAGCTCCCACAGAAGGCAAAAGGAATTTGGTGTGTGGGGGTAATCTGGGATCCAGTCCAAAATTAGTGCTCATCTGGAGGAAATATGGAAGCCTGATACTCATTTGCTGTCCTTTTAGTTACATTCACTTATTGGCTTCCCTCTAAGGAACTCTGTATATCTTAATCTCTTTTGTGATGTTTCTATACAAGCTGAAATAAACTTAAAAAAAAAAAGAAAGATTGTAACAGAAAAAGCCCTCTGACACCCTCTATTGGTCATCTGTGAACCAAGAAAGTAAACTGGCCTAACTGTGACCTGGGAAAGATGTACCCATAATATTCAGAATTCTTTTCTTTTTCTTTTTTTCTTTTTTGCCCTAAGACTACTGGCCTTTCCCATCCAGACCCCATCTTGGGATGCAAACATCCAATGAAATTGAAAAATGAGCACTCATCTAGGCATGCAATGCGCTGTGACGGGTGCTGAGGAGGACGCCAAAGTAAGAAAACGCACCCCTGGTTTCAAGGAGCGCACAGTCTAACGGAAAGATAAGGAACTATATACAGAAGGCAGAATGTGCTGCCAAGGAAATATATGTGTCCAGGGAGTAGAAACAAGGGGAGAGATTACTGCTACCGGGGCAAAAGGCATAGTTACACGGGGAAGTTGATTTGAGCTGCTTTAGAGGATAGTTAGAACTTTTAAAGATGGGGCAGCGAATGGCAGCCGTCTCAGTAGTGTGAGGGGCCAGCTGTGAAAAATAAAACTGGAAAAGAAGTAAGGAAATCTTGAATATTAGCCTAGGGAATCTGTTCTTGATGACATTTAAGCAAAGGGAAGACAATGAAGGTCCTTGGCGGGTATTCATTAAAGACAGGTCACCAGACAAGAAGGTGAAGGATAGACTGGTAAGAGGAGAGGCTTCAGGATGGAATACCTAACAGGAAATGCTGAGTCGAGGCTGAGGGAATAGAACCGAGACCACCGCTACAAAACTCTGAGCTCTAAGTGAGGCAGAAGCTAGGAGTAGACTGGGATCAAACTCCCTCCAGCTCTAGGGACTGGGAGGAGTCAAAGTCACAGCCACACCCCGAGATGACGTCTATGGTCTTCTCCTGCCTTCTATTGGTTATTCTGGCCGCCGGTCCCGGGAGGAGGCGGTGCTCTGCCTCCGCCAGCTCCCGGCTTGGTTTGAGGCGGGCGCGTGCGGAGAGCCCCTGGAGTACCGCACCCGGAGCTGCCGGGACATCGGTCGCTGCCCCTGGAGGTCCGCACAAGAGGTAGGCAGACGGGAAGGGCCGGGAGCGGAGGAGACAGCCAAGTGCCTCCGATTCCCGGGGATCCCCACCCACTTGAGAGCGCGCGGTCCCGGGGGGCTCGCTGAGCCAAAGGTGGGGGCGGCGGGCCAAGCCAGCCGGAGGGCATCAGTGGGAAGGAGCCGCCTGGTGCGGGACGTGGCCAGGGCCTCCCACCGCAACCCCAGGAGTCGACGTACCCCAGGTGGCTGCCTTCAGTCTAGGGTGTCGTCTGGGTGCGGTGGTCGGCGGCTCCTCGTTCCCCTGTTTTCCGTGACATTTTGTCTGAAAGCTAGGGGCCCGGGGTTGGGGCGCGGCGCGGGCGGTCAGAGGGGCGTACCAGGCACCCGCGTCCCCACGCCGAGTGGCCAAAGCAGTTAGGGATGCTGCGCCCGGCCTCGGCTTCTCCGGAGCCCCACTGGGATCTCCGGGGCGAAACTTCTCAAAACTTGAAGAACTGTTTTCAACACCTCGAGTTGCAGGAATGTCAAAACGCCCTTAAGTGACCTACCGTGAAACTGCGCTGTCCTGAGGTTAGACCTAAAAAAAAGCGCTACATTTTAGCCATGATTCGGATGCGCGAAACACTGTGGAAATAAAGGTTGAACTTACGCGGTAAAACTCTGGTACCGTGCTACCTGCAGGTCACTGCTTTCTTTGTGCAAAGGAGGCAGTCGCCAGCCTCCACGCACAGCCGTGTGTGTCCTCCGGGGCTTGTGGAGTGAAGAGCACCGCGGCTCTGGACAGAGCTTAGCCCCACTGAGGCCGGGCGGTGGTCGGAAGGTTCCTTAAACAAGGCAAACCTCAGTCTGATCAAGAAAGACATCTTTTCTGCTCTAGAAGAAGAACAACACAGTTACCTGGCCAAATTAAGCTGTCCCTTAAGAGGAAAGAATTCAGGAATATGAGTTGCTCCCCTGAGCTTCGTCAGGGTAAATTTAAGAAGATTGATTTTTTTTTTTTTTTTAATTTCCCTTTTGGGATTTGGAAGAGAAACAGGAAGTCAGATTTAGAGAAAAGAGCATTCACTCCACAATTGTAAACAGTTTATTTTGTGTCAGTAAATGTTTTTAAAAGTCATTGGATGTGTTTGGACTTTTTCTTCCCGTTGCGGTGAAGATAGATTATTTTTAAATTCAAAATCTAGAAGTAATATTTATTTAGCAAATAGTGATAGAGTCCAAAGCTATGTAGTTAGAGTCTAGAAAACGAGTGGTAATGGGAGAGAATGATAATATTGTTCAGAATTAAAATTTTTTATACCCCTAATGGTGCATTAACTTAACAGCCTTATTATATTAACTGAAATTTTACAACGAAATTAAGGAATCAGATGTCTAGACCTCAGGGAAGATCATTAACCAACCTATCTGAGTTTGAATTTTATTATGACCCTGTTAAATGCCAGTTTAATGATATTCTTAAAGTTTGGCTGCTTTATTTTAGAATATATATCTGGAACAACTAAAGAAATCAATAGTTATGTTTAACTTAGGATTTATTATCATTTTCAAAGCAAAGTACTTAGTAAGATATATGTATACTTGTCATATGTGAAGTTAACAGATACTTCTAAATTATTCGAGTTAATGTGGAATTCATGGCAGGGATAACCACAAACAATGGATCATTCAATTTGTAAATGTCGACCAATTTACATCTGCTTAAACTATTACTTTTTCTTTACTGATTTGTAAATATATGCTCTTTTAAGTTGAAGTATATTCACAAACCATAAGATTTACCCTTTTAAAGTGTATAGTTTGCATTATATTCACAAGGCTGTGCAGTCATTAGCACTAATTCAGGAATTTTCATCACTCCAAAAAGGAACTGTAAATCCATTAGTAGTTGATCACTAGTTCCCTCTCTTCACAGTGCTTGGCAATTGTAACCTATTCTCTGTCTCCTTGGATTTACCTATTTCATAGAGATTGATCATATACTTGGCCATTTGTGTCTGGCTTTCACTTGGCACTTCAGGGTAACCTTTTCAAGGTTCATCCATTATAGTAGCAGATATTAGTACTTATTCCTTTTATCTAGCTAACTACTATTCCATTGTCTGCATATATCACATTTTGTTTTTCCATTCCTTTGTCACCTGGATTGTGTCCCTTTTTAGCTCTTTGAGCATTTTTGAACAAGTTTTGGTATAGACTTAATGTATTCAGTTCTTTTGAGTATATTTTTAGCATTGGGGTTGTTGAATCATATAGTAACTTTATGGTAAAACTTTAGAGAAACCATTAAACTGCTTTCCAAAACATCTATACCATTTTAACATTTCCAACAGCAATATATGAGGTTTCCAATTTCTCTGTAACATCACCAATGCTTATTTTATGTCTTTGTATTGTAATTCTATTTGGTGTGCAGTAGTATTTCATTGTGATTTTGATTTGCTTTTTCCCTATGGCTAATGATGTTGAGCATCTTTTTGTGTGCTTATTGATCATTTATATATCTTCTTTAGGTAAATATCTATTTAGATCCTTTGCCTAACTTTAATTTTTTTTCTAATGTTGATAGTAAGAGTCCTTTATGTATTCTGGATACAAATCTCTTATCATATATATGATTTATAAATATTTTTTACCATTCTGTGGGTTAACTTTTCAATTTCTTATGGTACCCTTTGAGACAGAAAACATTTTCATTTTGATTAAGTCCAGTTTATTTTTTTCTTTGATTATACTATACACGTAGGAACAGGAGAAAGTATTTGCAAATCATGTAAGAGGACTATATTATTTTTAAAATTTAATATTTACTGAGGTAACCATTAAAACATGTTCATTTTTTAGGTTTATGTAGTATTCCATTGTGTACACATACCACCTTTTTCATTATTCACTTATCTGACACTAGTCACTTGGGTAATTTCTAATTCTTGGCTATTATAAATAATGCTGTAATAAATGTGGTATGCATAAGTCTCTGAGAATTAGTGTTTTGGGCTTAGATACCCAGAAGTGGGATGACAGGATCATGTGGGATTTCCATTCTCAACTTTTTGAGGAATCTCCATACTGATTTCCATAAAGGTCACACCAACTTATACTCCCACTATCAGAATGAAGGTGTTCCCTTTTCTCCACATCCTTTCTAACATTTGTTTCACATTGTTTGATTTTATTTGTAGAAAAGGATATACTCTTATTCATAGACATTTTGCAGTAGACTATATAATATACAAGTTATCATAAATGTAAAGCAAAAATTAAGCAACATGAAATAGACTCATCTTGTTTAAGACAGAGGAGAGTTGCTGCATTTCTGTGCAATGACATGAATTGTTCAAGACTTAAGGATGTCTCTTTCTGGACTGCTTTTTGTTTTTTAATATTTCACCCATATTTTTTTTTTCTTTGTCCACTCTAAAGTCAGGGAGGAGAGAAATGAAAAAAACAGTAGGATTAATAAGCTTGTGACTGACAAACTGCATTATCGTCCACTCCAAAATCATTGACAGTAAATGTTAATGTAAATTATTAATGATAAATGCAAATGTGGGTAAAAATAAATGTCATTAATAGGGCCAATGTCCTTAGAAAAAACTCAGAAAATGATGGAGCAAGGCTACTATAAAAACCAAGAAATGGAAAAAGAAATGATTTCCAGCTCTACAGTTATATTTCCCTTAAATTATAACTAGAATTTAGAAGTATCTGGGATTGGGTCTTTACGACGACAAGGTTCTCTTAATAAAGTTGTAACCTTTGTAGACAATTCTGCTTATATTTATTTCTAATTTATTGATGACAATGTCAGTATTAATATAAAAACTGGTTTAAGCAAAAATCTGGAAAATAATTGTGTTTTCAGCAACAAAGTTTTTAAGACGTGGAATGGGTTTAGGAAGGGGTTATATTACACTAAATACTGGAAAAATGCACTTGGTTAATATAGGAGGCACATCTATTATTGTAAAACAAAAGAACAGAATGCGTACTTCAACTATCCTGTGTTCTAAGAGTTTTGCTCTCAGGCTTATTCCACAGCTAAAGCTTGACCCCTTTGGGAAATCCATTCCTAAGGCAAATTTTATCAGTTCAGAGAAAGTTCAATGCAGCATGCATTATTAAGCCATTTATTAAAATGGCCTGAAAAAGCATTAGCAAACATTTAGAACTACTTTTATGAATCTCAGAGCCAGAAATAATCAAGTAACAGTTTTTTGCACTTGAGAATTTCAAAGCCAGTTCTCCTGCCTCCTGGATCCCTCTTGACAATGCCTCTCCCTGGAATTAATCTCCAAAGAAAGTTAATATCATGGAAAATACTAATTTTAGATTTAATATGGATGATTCCATCTTTATATGTTTTCTCTGCTCATACCAAGTAAAAATTATGCAAACTTGCCCAGAGGCATAATACTTGGCCCAATTAAATATACCAAAAGATTTTTGACTTGAATGGTGGACTGGACCTGGACACATTTAGGGTGATGGTAAATAATAATGATAATATAAATCTAAGTCATAATTGTAGCACTAAATAACTTTAGGTTATTTTATATTGACACTAATTGAATAAAACTCATAATTCTGCAACTTGATGAGTGTGATAAAATTAGGAGTTTATAAACTTAAAAGTTTTATCTGTTGGGGAGTGCTAAAATAATGGTAATACCTTGTTCATATTGCTATTAAAACAGCAATATTTAGTTTGTTCCTTACAATACACTGATGAAGAAGAATAGTTTGTTATTATCAGCATCCTTCTTTTTTTGAAAAAGGTAAACTGAGACATTGCTAAGTAATGCAAGTGGGTCTCTAATGTCTCCCATCAAGTTTTTTCCAAGAGTTCTAACCAGTTATGGATTTTATCTTAGAATTCAAAACTTGAATCTGGGTATTATTACATGATAACTATAATGTGCACACTGGATGATTTGGTGAATTATCCTGAATACTAATTGGTATTGTGACATTTTCTTTTCTAGAATAAATATGGCAGAGCTTTCTGAGACAGAAGGACCAGTTGACTGGAAAGAACGATGCGTAGCTCTGGAGTCTCAACTTATCAAATTTAGAATTCAAGCAAGCAAGATTAGAGAGCTCTTGGCGGAGAAGGTAAGCTTTTCTCCATAACCTTTGTTATTAAACATCAGCTATGAAGGGCATGTCCTGGTGGCTCAGGTGTTAAGTCTTCATCTAGTCCAGATCTGAGTTTGCACCCCAGAGCCATGGTGGTGGTGGGAGCCTTTGGGGGAGACTTTCATTGTGGAGAAAACCAAAAGGATGACTAAATAAAAACATTCTCTTTCTGCTCTCCCTTCCTTCCTGCCTACCTACTTGCTTCCATTCCTGCCTACTTTTTTCCAAAACTGATGACAATAAAAACCAGCTATTTGAGGTCTATTTTTTTACTATTAAAAATCTTAGGACTTTGGGGATAAACATTTTTAAAACAACGACTGCAATTTAACTTTGTCAGGATTTTAGCTATATTTGGCATACTCTTGATAGTTTACAGTGAATTGGACATTAAGGCAAAAAATATTTTCACAAATACTGGTAGAATAAGCTAAGTATGTGGCTAATTGGTGAACGTGAAGTTCATTTATTCTAGAGAAAAAAGCTGTAATTTATTTCATTTGCTAGAGGAGTAGGACAACATTTTGATCTACTAAACATTTAGGAAAAATCACATATAAAGTTATTAGAAGAATACTCTCCATTGATACTAGAATATGTTTATACTGTATTTGAAAGTATATACCAATTTAGGGAATTTCTTTTGACTAGTTATATACATTGATAAATTATTATCAACTCTAGAATCTAGAATTATTAACTCTAGAATCTAGAGTTAAGTTTAATATAATTAAATGCTTTTCTTAATAGTTCTAATTATGTAATTAAATTTTATTTACCATCACTGAAATTTTTTGCATACATGTGTATAAAATTTACAGATTAATTAATTCATTTGTTCACTCATTCATCAAATATTCACTGATGACTAATTGCGTGCCAAACATTGTTCTTATTTTTATTTTACTTCAAACATTTTTTATTGATGTAGGCACATCCTAGTAGCTTAGCAAATAAGCATGTGCCCTCTGTCCAGTGCAGTTCATATGCATCCTGAGGACCTGGGTTCACAACTTGGGCCAGGGGGGAACAACATAGATGAACAAGTAAATAAAATAAATAAAATGCTTCTTCTTTTTTTTGCCTGCCTGCTTCCCTGCAGCTTTCCTTTAAACTTTTTATTTTTTACTGAAGTAATGTTGATTGAGAAAGTTATATAGGTTTTAAGTGTATGTCATTATAAATAATCATCTGTATCTATTTTATTATTTTCACCACTAAACATTCTACCCATCACCATGCAAATGACTCCTTTTTCCCATTTTGTCCACTTTCTGTCTCCCTTCCATTCTGGTAACTGTTAATTTGGTCTTACAGTCTAAAAGTTTATTTTTGTTTTATTTTTAGTTCATTTGTTTTCTTCATGTACCACATATGAGTGAAATCATATGATGTGTGTCTTTCTACGACTTACTTTACTTGCTCAGTGGCTTCTAGATCCATCCATGTTGTTACAAATGGCAGGATGTCATCTTTTATTGCTGTATAGTATTCCATTGTTTATATATACCACATCTTTTTATCTACTTACTGTTGATGGACACTTAGAAGGGTTCCAGCTCTTGACTATGGAAATGATACTGGAACGAACATGGAGGTGCTTATATCTCTTCGAATTAAATAATCATATGGATTATATAGAATTTCTTCTTTTAATTTTTTGAGAAATCACCATACTGTTCTCCCTGATGGCTGTAACTTTTCTCCATATCCTCCACATTTACTGTTTCTAGTCTTTTTGATTGTAGCCATTCTCATAGATGTGAGATGATATCTAATTTTATTTTTTAAAGGAAAGGTGCAGGTAGGAATGAAGACAAGCAAGCAGGCAGGAAGAGAGAGGAGGAATAAACATTTGTTTTCACTTAGTTCAAATTGGTCGCTCCCCCTGGTCCCTGGGTCTCAAAAGCATATCCTTGGGGTGTGTGTGTGTACTACACCTAGTCAGAGGCTGTGGGCAGAACTGCTAAGCCACCAGGGTGTGCTCTCATTGTGGTTTTAATTTCTTTTCCTTAATGATAATAGACGATGAACATCTTTTCATGTGTCTATTGACCATCTGTATCTCTTCTTTAGAGAAATCAGATATTGTACAGTTATATTTATGAATAAGACCACCCATGTTCCTATTTCCAGGGAACTTGGATTCTAGACCTGTAATGTCCAGTACAGCAGCCATTAGCCACAAGTGACTACTGAGCACTTGAAAAGAGGCTAGTTTAAATTGAGATTTGTTGCAAACATAAAATACACGCTGAATTTCAAAGTTTTAGTGTGAAAATAAGAATGCAGAATCTCTCAGCAACAGTTTGTATCGATTAATTATAAAAATGATGATGTTTTAGTTATTGGATTAAATAAAAAATATTAAATTAATTTTGCCTATTTATTTTTATTTTTTTGATGTGGGTACTAGAAAAAAATTTCAATTATACATGTGACTTTCATATTTCTGTTGAAAAATACTATTTAGATGGTTGGATAAGTAATATCAATAGTCGTTCAATACTGATCAGAAGAATGTATAGGTTGTTTTACAGTTTTTGTTTTTGCTTGTAGAAAGGAAGACAGACAGGCAGGCAGGAAGAACCATTGTTTATTTACTTGTTTCATTTTGGTTTTTCACCCTGGCCCTGGGTTCAGCCTGGGTCTTAGGATTCCACATGGCCACATCTCAGCCACCTGAGCACAAGGGGACATCCTACAGGTAGTTTCTTAAACTCTGTATGATCTTCTTAAAGAGTGCATAATCCTTTTGGGATGGAGACTGATACATATGATAACATCTTCAAAATATGCCTTACATCTTCCTTCCAGTGATAGTCAAGAATCTCTTAGTGCAGAAGTAGTCTAATAAAATCCAGTAAATCAATTTAAACTTCCACATGTAACATCTTAACTCTTTTAGGTAGAAATATTAAAGTTATCCTATTTACTTTAGGTCAGAAGGTGACCAAGTAGTAGACTTTGGGAATAAATAAGCAATATTAATTTATTATTATTATTATTATTATTATTATACAGAATCATAGTTTGAAAACAAAATTCCGGTTTTGCTCTCTCCTAACTCTCTCCTAACTAACTCAAAGCTTGTGACTCCTACTTTGTCTTGTGCTCTTCTTTACATAAAAATGTCTCAGGTTTTACTGTGATTAATCTGGCATTTTGCACAATCATAACCATGCAATGTTTTTTTGTCAAAATTGTGAAGTATATTCTTGTTGCTAAACCTCGAGGACTCTTCCCGAGTGTTGCCTGAGCCTCTCAGCAGTTTACATACTGTTGACCACAGCCTCCTTCTCGAATGTCTTGGTTCCCTTGACTTCCATGCTCTCCTGGTTCCTTTGTGGACTAACTAGAAGCTGTTCTTATTTGGGTTTCAATTAATTGACCTTTAAATTCTAAATTCTATAGCAACATTGCTTTGCATGTTACAACAAATTTCTTTATGAGTGCCCGTTAAATTTTTTTAAATGTCATTTTCTTTCTGAGTAAAATGGTAAATAGCCTTTTCATGACTAATTTATGTCATTAGACTTTCTTTTTTCTTTGTCAGTGAATGAATATAGAGAGGAATATGTCAAGATTTTTGCTTTAGTAGTGGTTTCTTTATCTTTTTGTCTTCTGTGTTTTGTATCTGTGACTTAAATCCTTTGACAAGTCTGAGATGGAATTATTGAGATTTTTTTTTTATACACTGGAAAGTGGATAAGTGTGTCAGGTTACTCATGTTTTCCCAGAAAATATATTTGACTGCAGAATGAGAATAAAATTTTTCACAATTTTTCTGCTATAGTCCGTTATATTTTTTCTCTAGATTAAAAAGTATTTTAGTACTCGTGAGTGTTTTAATAAAAATACTTAATATTAATTGATTACGTGCTAGCACTTTATTGACATAATTTATTTTAATTCTTATAATAACCTATGGAGTAATATATTTTCTTTTCCCCATTTTGCAGATTAGAAAGTTATGCTTACTGTGTGCCAGGTATTCTAAGTATGTGTATATGTGTATCTCTGTGTGTGTGTGCATGTAATTTTAATTCTGACAACAATCCTTTGAAGTAGCACTAACATCATCCATAGTTACAAAAGAAGAAACCTTGGCATATAAAAGTTACTTAACTTGCCTGAGTTTGTGCCAGAAAGTAAATGACGGAGCAAAGATTTGTAACCAGATGTTCTGATGTTATTTATTTATTTATTTTCATTTCATTTCATTTTTATTTAGTTGTTCACACTGGGTATTCCCCTGGTCCTGGGACATGAGCCTGGGTCCTTGGGATGTATGTGGACTGTGCTTTTCCAGAGTCTGCTGACGTAACTGCTACTCCATCAGGGTGCGCCAAGACATTCTGCTTTTAAAGTCTGAATGTTCAACCATCACCCTATATGGCCTTTCTGATCTAATCCAGTTTAATTACCACATTCCTTCCTTTTGCTGATATGCTTACCCAGTCATCTATTCTGCCTCCTATTCAGTCACATAATATATAAATCCACCTCTGCTTGAGGGCAGGTGTCTGTATGTTAGATTGTGGGTGTGTCTGTAGTAATAACAATTTATGTAACATTACACATTTTTCAAAGCAAACTTTATTGCATTGCTTCTGTATGCCAACTTGACTCAAGTACTGCATTCCAGAGACCAGTCTGATCCTATCCATAACCTTTGGTTTTGTGTTTGGACCAGTCTGCTTCAATGTGTCTTTTTAGTGGTTCTCTATATCTTTCCCCCAAATGGATGCAGGCCCAGTGCTGAAGATTCTTGAGAGAATACTAATTTGATTCTTCAGTTCTTTGCCAGTAATTCTTGCCAACTTTTCCTTCCTGTAACAGTTGTGGCACTGGCTTTAGGCCACTAACACTAGATGCCAATCACGGTTCTTGAGATTTTGCTATAACCATTACTGATTTTAAACCCCACAGTATTTCTATGTGGTAAATATTATTGCCCCCAATCTAAAGATGTTGACATTAAGACTGAGTATTTGAGTAGTATATAGAATATCACATAGCCAACAAATAACAGACATTAAACCTTAGATCTTTCACACTTTTGTGCGACTCAGCTAATAGAGTGATTGATACATAGGAGTACCAATATTTTTCCTGTATCTTTCTGAATGAATACACTGGTTAAGTGTACAAGGAGATGACTTAGAACAAATGTAATTGCAGATTAATCGGTGATACCTTTCTGAAATTTTTTAAAGGAAAATCTCTGTGCGATAACCGCAGTGTTTTTAGAAGATGAATTTCAATTATATATATATATAGAGAGAGAGAGAGAGAGAGATATGAATGTGTATATATATATATATATATAGCTTAGTTAACTTACTGTTTTGGAGATGGAGTCAGAGAATATATGAAATTTTTTTAAAACCTATTTTTGTGCCTTTTTGAATCACAATTTTTGACTAACTTAGAATATTGGAACTTGTAAAGAAAAAAGGCCTTATTGAAGTCTTGGGCAAATACTGCTGTAAGTGGGAGAGGTCTTAAGAGGAATTTAAGGAATGGTGTTGGAAATATCTCTAGTATGCCAAATATAAACTCTTCAAGGAAACTGAAATTTAAGTAGTTTTCCTACTTTACAGTATTACTTGCTAGTTTTCTAAGTCAGGGACGGGGAACAAGGAAAGTTTCTTTTTAAGTTGAAGTGAATGTTATTTCTTAGAGGTTAGGTTTTCGGTGAAAAGGAAAAGGTGAAAAATATGAAGAATTTCTCTTTTGGGCATCAACATGACCTCAGTAACCTAATGCTGCCTTTACCTGATGCAGCAAGGCTGCCTGGGATTTTCTGCCTCATGGTCTTCCTTTTGTAAACATGATTCCCCTGAGATGGTCTAGGATTCTCTCATGGGGTTGAGGAGTCCCCTCAAAAGCATAGCACATGCTTTCATGTAACAGTGCAGCGCAGCACCATGATGCTTCTGTTTAAATTACACGTCACCTCAGTCACTTTACTGCCTCACCTAACATTTCACAGAACCTATGGGAGTTACATGCGTCAGCACAATAAGACTTTGCAGACTAATATAAATCTCATTTTAGGGGCTATTGACTAAAGATGTTATTTATTATAAAAAAAATTAAAAGGTGATAGTCTTTCATGGGATCTATGGGGAAATATCAGGAAAAGAAATACTAGGGGAAATTGCTCTTCACATCAGTGAGTGAGAAATATTATACTCAAATTTGCTAATCTGTTAAGCAAGTTTATTTGCGTATGATGCTTGGAACAGTGAGTATTATGTGCAGGAGCCTGATTTTTCTTGTCACTGGCTGCTGTGCTCACTCTGACTACAGAAGGCACTTCCATAGCAGTAAATTAAAGTACTAGTTTAGAATTTGCTGCTTTATTTTGTTAAGATCTAAATGATCTGTTCATGAAGTACTTATTTTTATCCAAAGCCTGGTATGGGGCAACAGATTTCAAGTTTCTATTAGTGATTTTGTATGAATTCGTTGTGGAATTGACCCAAACTTCACAGTATAGCCTTCATTGTTAAAGTAAAAATTTACGTGAACATTTCCTGCATTGCTCCTTTGAGTATTTTGCAAAATTATTTTTTAGTTCGAGTGATTACAAAAGTAATCACTCAGAATCAAAGTACTACTGTTAAAACCACCCTTATGTTTAAATTGATCTTAAAGTACTCCAAGCTTTATTGTATATATTCGTGTGTATTCACAGTTATGCACTATGAAATATTTAGATTTGTGATCTATAATATAGATTGTGAAAATACAGTGATTTTCTTTTATCAAAGTTTAATATTGCTTTTATTCAAGTTTTTGAAGAGTTGAATCCTTCTTCCTTTCATCCATCTGCTCTTTTGTTCATTTGTTCAAAAAACTTTCAATGGTTTCTGATACATGCTATTCATTACCCCTGCCTCAACTATGGTTATGTAAGTAAATAATAGTATACCAATAATCTGGGGCAGAGACTACTTAGCTTATTTCTTATTAGTGGTAGAATTCTATTAGAATCTCTAATTTCAAATTTAGCTTCTCTTGGTTATAACTATTTCACGTTTCTTTCTGCACCAAGTTCCTTGAGGACAGGTAACCTAAAATTGTTCCTATTGTGAATGTTAATATGATTTTGTTACTAATACATGATCTATAGGCTGAAAGAATAGCACAAAGACACAGAAATAAGGACAAATGCTTTATAGCCAAGTTTTTTGTGGCTTTATGTATTTGGGCTGGTTTTCATATGGTTTTGTACTATTCATTGTGTGTGGAGTTTATAAATATCAAAGCAACTGATGAGTCAACTTAAAGGTTGCCAGGGAATCCAGAACATGAAAACTCAAATTTATCTTTTACATCATAGGCTGGTAACATAAGGTTGTACAAGGTACACTCATTCTGAAATCAAGTTCCTAATCTTTTTTTAATGGGAATAACACTTTCTATCCTCCACTGCAGCTGAAAGACCCTGGTTCTTAACACTAGTCAGAATTTTTTAAGTTCTTTTCTATTCTCTGAATTGTATTTCTTTCCTCTGAGTTTATTTATTTATTTACTTATTTTTTCACATGGCAAGATTTATCAAATGTTTGAGGATCTTTGATGGTCCATTTATGTTTAAGAATGGGCCATCTGAAAAGCAAACTGACAATTGTAGAGGGTCAGTGTTGGTCAACTTACTCTTTGCTTGAGGGTGAGTGGGTGGGAGGCTGTGTATTAACAATGAGCCCATAAATTGTACATTTGTTGGGACTAGTGCCCTCCAAGCAATGTATTCAGTTTTGTAAGGGAAGAACATTTCAATTTTTAAACAAGAAGTAATGCTTAGCTGTTGGACATTTGGCACATAGAGAAAAGCAAGAAGGTTTCAGGGAGTCAACTGACTCTAAGGGCCACATAGTTTCCATTAATACCCACTATTTTCAGCCTCCTATCTTACTCCCACCTAGGTTTTCACAGGGTTCTGGAGTGCATTTTGCTCTCAGAAGTTCTGGCCTCTCTATGTGGTGATTTCCACCCATCTGCTGCTCTAAAAACGAAGTGACTAAGAGAATAGATGCATATTGAGTGGTGAACTTGTCTCCCCATTCCCAACCTTTTTCTGCCATGTAACTCCTAAAATACTGGCAGCCAAACTTTTATCCTACAGGAGGAGATTAAAAATATCTGGGGAATCTTACCAGGAAGAAAGTTAATAATACTGACTTTAAGTGATTCTATCAGAACGCCTAGCCAGGTCACTGAATGTAAATTATGAATCAGCAAGCTCCATATATATGCTAATGCATCTAGTTAGATTTTTAGCCCCTTACCCTGAGGTATAAATAGGCAATCCATGAATGACCAGACATCTCAAAAAGACCTTAAACATGAAAGAGAATGAGCAATAAGGAAAAAACACCCACGGTATCACCTTTGCTGGGAAAAGGAAACAAAATGAGCAAAACCCTCTCACTTACTATTCTCAGAGAGAAAAGATATTACATTCATGAAACAAGGAGTGTTACAAGAATAAATAAAAACTTTGAAAAAATGGCAAATTCACTAGAAAGTTTGGAATATAAACTTAAGGTAAATTCATGGGAAGTCATGAAAAACGTCAAAGAAACAGAAAACGAGAGAAAATATGAGAACTTTAGAGGACCAGTCCTATGTACCCAAGATCCCAATAAAAGATTCAAAAAAAGGGGATAAAGTCAATGAAACAATGCATGAAAGCTTCCCACAATGAAGAGCACAGAAGACCCCAGATGAAAAGGCTCTACCAAGTTTTACCCCAACACAAATGATCAGGAAAATTCAAAATATAGACCAAAGAAAAAATTCTGTAAGTTTTCAGAGAGCTCGAGTAGGTCAGTTACAAAGCAAAGGATCAGGACTCAGAATGACTTTGGGCCTTGAAAATGCAGCACTGGAAATTGGAAGATAATATACAAACCTTCAAAATTCTGAGGTAAAATGATACCAAACTCTGAATTCTGTGCCAATTACGATTTTATTTCAAGGTAGAATAAAGCGATTTTTTAAGGCATGCCAGGTCTTGTGTGACCTTTCTGAGGAATCTCCAGAAAGATGTACTTTTTTTTAAAGGAGAAAGTAAACCAGGAAAGAGGAAGGCATAGGATAAAGGAAGCAGGAGATCCATCTCAGAGAATGTTGAAGGACCACGCCAAGAAGATAGATGCCCAGGCGAAGAGAGCAATCAGTCCATACTGCTGCAGGTCAGAGGTTCAGGGAATAGCGTCAAGAAGATGAAATTGATAGAAAATCAGATGTGAATGAACACCTTAAGAGATAATTTAGATGGTGGTGGGAACTTGGAGTTGCATCATTGGTAAGTTTATAGAAAACTAAATAAAAGAATAAAACACTTTAGAGGAAAAACTTATGCAGCAAAGGAAATAGTAACCACAGGTTACTACCTAGTTCATCTGTGAATATCATACAATAATACTAAAATACTAAGGGAAAAAACTTATGGAGTATATATGTGTTGGTGGCATGGAAACTGAAAAGCTAGGTCCTTACTCTCCATAAAGAAGTTAGTAGGAAATTATTAAACTGAAATAGCCAACAAAAAAAAGCATCTTATTTAGAACATGAAAGTAAATATGAAGAGAATTGGCTAAAAGAGACTTTAGTTTTCTTAATAAATTGTTGAGAATTAGTTGTGCTTTGCATGGATGGCTTTTATAAACATAAAAACAAACAAAAAGTTAAATTGTGAAATAAGTGGACTTCAGTTTTTCCAGGGGAAAGTTTCTTAAAAGGATGTTTCCATGGAAATCACTGTTTAAACAAAATAACACTTTGGCGTTTTCAGAGTATGTTAAAAGGAATCAAAGCTTTTGGTTTATGTAGTTTGAAGTTAGATGCATTCAGGATCAGGATTATTATATTTTTTGACAAATTGCCTTATTTATAATTATCGATACTCTACTGCTAATAAAACTTTTGGTTTTAAAGTCTTTTTCTGATTTTTATATTACATTTTTCTTTTTTAAAGAAAAGATATAGGCAAGAAAGAAGGTGAGTCGGCAGTCAGCAAGGAAGAGAGAGGAGGAGGAGGCATTTATTTATTTTATTTAGTTGTTCACACGGGTTCTTTCCCCTCAGACCTGGAACTTGAATCTGGGCTATGTGGCCTGCATTCCTTCATAGGCTATTGACCCAACTTCTACTCCACAAAGGCTCATCTTTGATATCTGATATATTTGATATTTGTTTGTAATATTTTAAGCCTATCCCTTTACTTTCAACCTTTTAAAAACTTTTTAAGGTATGCTCTTTTAAATGATCTATAGCTAGATTTTTTTCCAACCAACCTGTGAAATAATCTCTTTAAATATAGCTGGAAATCATAATTAATATATTATTTTCTATATGTCATGAGGGATTTATCTTTTTGAACATAAAGATAGGCTTTTTTCTTGCTGTGGTGTTTTGGAAGCCATAAACTGAATGTGGTTATCCTTAACTCTTTTTCTTTTTTTAAAAAGGCCAGTGTAAATATTTCCTATTGTAATAATAGAAACAGAAACTGAATGTGGTAAGGAAACATTATGGAGTTGGATATAATTACAAAAAATGGATATATATTGGGTAGCATTGTTGGGGGTTTGGTGAGGGAAGACATGCAAAACTAAGCACTGAATTGCTGAGCATCGAAAACAGGAATTGCAGAAACTGTTAGGTCGGCCAGGTCTGATTTATTTTTAGGAAACAATATTTAAAAACTGGGCATTTTTTTAGAACAAAAACCAGCGTCTTCCTTTTAAACTTTCAGTCAAGCTCTTGAAATTAACATGATTATTCCGCTTTGCTAGATACCGGATGTTTTAAATGCTGTATAAATCCTTAAGTAGCAATAGATTGGGAAAATGTTAGGCAACCAGAGAGACAAACTAGTGAATTTTCCATCATTAGCATAAAACTACTTACTTTGATATCCTGAGGTAGTGTGGGGATGGGTTGGAATAGGGTTTGATGGAATCACATCTTAGATAGAATGACTAGTACAACTAAAGGAGCTCTTTCACCTTGGAGAAAATTTGGCCCTGGACAACTTCGTCTGCAATGGCTTTGCAACAGCAGCAGACTTAATTCATAATATAAATTTTTTTTTTTTCAAGGAAAAGTGCAGGCAGGAATGAAGGCAAGCAGGCAGGCAGGTAGGAAGAGAGAGAGGAGGGATTATTGCTTTATTTCCAGTTAGTTGTTTACATTGGTTATTCTATCTTCCCCCAACCCCCTGAACCAGCACTCAAACCTAGGGGTATATACCCTGCATCCCTCAGAGGCAATTGACCTAACTATTACTCCACAGGCAACACCTAGATGTATGTTCATAAAAAGAGGGGGGGAAAATATGTATTTTGAATACCAATGTTTTAAAGACTGGATCCAAAACGGCCCTTCATTATTTCTACTGTGGATCAAGGCAACTCAGAAACCATTGTACTGCCAAGAGGAGAGGCAATGGATCGCACCTCTCACTGGGAAAAGTGGTATCTGCATACCAGGAGGGAAGGGATTAATGCTTGTCATCTTGGTTGGCTGTCCAACCCTAACTAGTTACTTTAATTCACTCAGAGTCTTGCATTCCAGCTGATGCCTCTCCTCTATACAGCAGTTGAGCTCAGAAAGGTCACTAATGGCTTCCTAATTAGTACATGTTTGCATATAGTATTTATCATACTATGCATCATTTGAATGTACCTTTTGATATATTATTCATACCTTTTTATGTATAGTTAAAACTTTTATTTTGGAGTTTTCAAACATACACAAGTAAGCAAAATATTATAATAGATCTCCCATGTATGTATCAGGCAGCTTTAATGGTTACTAACCCATCTTGTTTCATCTATATCCTGGCCTACTTCTCCTTCTATTGATGCAAATCCTAAAATGTACTATTTCATTCATCTATATACATGTTGAAAGACTGTATGGGATCCATTTATTTATCTAGACAATCCCCTGATTTTGGACACTTGTGGCTTTTATTTTTATTTTTTTTAAAGGAAAGTGCAGATAAAAATAAAGGGGAGCAGTGGCAGACATGAAGAGAGAAGAGAGTGAAGTACTTTATTTTATTTAGTTGTTCTTGGTTGTTCCATCCAGACCTAGGACACAACCTGGGATCCTAGAAATATATGTGGATTATGCTGACTGTAGACCGTTGACCCAACTGCTGTTCCCCCAGGGGGCACCATGACTTCTGTTTTTACCTTTCAGTTTATACCACTGCAGACTGATGTTTATCATCCCATTTATTACAGTATAACCATGATTATGTATTTTTAATGCAATACCAACAGCTTTTTTCCATGACTTTTCCTGATTTCTTACTTTCATCCTCACAGCCTTCTGTAACGTATGCAGAGCAGGTTATATTATCCCTGTTTTAACACAAGAATTTTAGAGCCTGGTGTTAAACTGTTGAAAACAGTAAGAACTAGAACCCAGATCTTAAGAATCTAGTTTTTTTAAAACTGAACCTTGCTAATTTAAACATTAAGTCATTCATAAAAGTAATACATGTATGTAGTCGAAATATGTGAGGTAAGTTTGCCTCATTGTACAAGTAAGGAATGGAGACTCAGAAGTTAAATGACTTACCCAGCTTTGCACAGCCCTTAAATAGTGGAATCCGGATTCTAATTTAGATCTTCAGTGTTTTTTCCACTTTTCCTTATATTTAATATTTCAAGATCTACCCTTTTTATTAAAAAAACTAAATATGTTCTTTTTATGTGCTTTTAATTAACTCATTGTATTAAAAGACATATATACCATGTTTACTTCCAGCAAATTTAGCCTACTTATTTGTAACCTTGTATCTCAAGTCCTATGAAATTGTGTGTGTGTGTGTGTGTGTGTGTGTGTGTGTGTGTGTGTGTTTCTTTTTAATGGAAATACTCTTTGGGGGTTAGGTTATTGCTTGCCACTAAATTTTTGGACTTCTGCTATGTGACTCTAATGTGCAAGATTTATGGAAGATGTAAAAGATACTTACACATAAAGTGTCTTCAAAGAACTTGCGTTGTAGTTGGGAAAATATACAAGGTAGAAAGTCAATGCCTTAGAAGCAGGGAAATGTTACTTGGTAGTGGCAAAATAATGCTATCCTTCATACGCATAGTGCTTTACAGATGTCATTTTATCAATAGTTTATCTTCTGTTGAATACCTCTTACATATAAAGACCTGTACTAAGGTATGAAACAGTGATCAAATAGACAAGCTTTTGCCCTCAATGTTATCACTAGAGGATAAACATTTCAGGAAAGGAAATCTGACAGAATATTTGTATAGTTCTTGTCTTAGTTCTTTCAGGCTATTGAAACAAAATACCACATACCATGTAGGTTATAAATAACAAAAGTGTTTCTTACAGTTCTGGAGACTGGAAATCTGAGAGCAGGGTGTCAGCAAGGTCCGGTGAGGGTCCTGTGCAGGGTTGAAGACTTCTCATTGTACCCTCACATGGCAGAAAGGGCTGGGGAGCTCTGTGAGGTCTCTCATAAGGCACTAATCCCATTCGCAAGATCCCAACTGCATGACTTAATGATATCTCAAAGACCCTTATGCCCACTGGAATTTCAACATATGAAATTGGTGTGGGGGGCGGGGGACGCACAGATATTCTGGCCATAACATTCACTCCCTGGATCCCCAAGATCCATGTCCTTCTTATATGCAAAAGAAGTTCATTCAATCCCTGTACTCCAAGGACCAAGGTTCTTGACCCAGGCTGGGGTGAACAACCAAAAATAAATAAAACAAATGAAACTACTTCCTCCTCTTCTTAAAAAAAAATGCTGCCACATGACCAGGCAGTTACATTGACATACATTGTGACAATGAACTGTTTTACACTTCTGTTAAAAAAAAAAAAAAAAAAAAAAGGATAGTCCTTGAAATTTTAATATAGGGAAAAGTGGAAAAAACACTGAACTTGGAGGCAAAAAGACATAAATTAGAATCCAGATTCTACTATTTAAGGGCTGTATAAAGAATGGGTAAGTCATTTAATGTCTCTGAGTCTTCATTATCTGTAAATAAGACATATGAGTCATTTATGTAATTAAAATTTTCTGACACATTAAAGTTTAAAAGAAACAGGTGAAATTAATTTTAGCATTATATTTTATTTAATGCAACGTAGCCAAAATTCTATTATTTCAATGTGAGTTAATACAAAAAATGAGATATTTGTACTTTTTGTTCCAGATTTTTCAATAATAAATGTATTATTGAATGAAGTGTGTATACGTCATATCTCACTTTGGCTAGCCAAAGTGGTGTTGGACAGCACAGTTGTCTTATTCCCCAGGCCCCAATCATTTTCTGAATCACTTGGGGGCAAGAAAACCAATGTGTCATTGAAATAATGTCCAAATACCCTGAACTGATACACACTGTACATCATCACTGTCCTCATTTGGGGAGTCAGTTTACTGAAAGTAATAGCCCTGTCTGAGCGGCAGCCTCCCACTACTTGCTGAGGGTCATTAGACATCACCGTTTGAATAAGATGTGCAGTTGGCTTTCTATTAAATATTTCTCTTCCTTCGGAAGCTTTTGCATGTTTTGCAGGAAAGCCTGCATGTTTCAGGCAGACTACCAGCTGTTTATCTTCAGATAACTTCCCAGTCAAACTTTGATGTGCATTGTTTTTAGACACGTTAAGAAAGCCAGTAAGTCTTTTCAGAGACCCTCTACTTAAGACAATTCCTCCTTCCATAGTCACATATTTGATGTCTCCAGATATTCTTGTGTGGCTCACATGGAAAGGCTGTGATGCATCCTTAGTAAACAAAAGATACTTTAAATTTTCAATGACAGCAAATGTTGTGGGGTGTGTGAGAAGGAACCAGTTATAGTAGTTGCCATACTTTGCATGGATGAATAAGTTTTTCACGTGTAGTTTTTGGCAGTAGTGTCATCTGTTTTAGTGTTGTAGAAGTCTGCTTTATCACAGTGTCTGAGCCAAGACTCTTTCAGTGTCACCCAATAATGCTTGTATTTGGATTCTGCAAGAATGATACAGTAAACACGAATTCTTTTACTAAGCTTCATGACATTGTACTTCTGAAATATTCAAGACATCTTTTCTGGTAGGTGGGCCAACGTGCTGGTTCTTGTGCGTGGCCCTGAGTTTTACTTCTGTGCCCAGTGTTGATTTGCCTAAACATAGCAAAACACAGGAAAGCTCGCAAGCAGCAGATTTTTGAAAAGCCACACTCAAACCATCTTTCAGCTGTTGAGGACAGGGCACAGGCGGTGGGGGGCAGGGGGTTGGGGGAGTGTTTGAAGGCACCCTCAGGGCCGGGTCAATGTCTTCCCTAGGTCCCGGCTGGGTCGGGCTAGCAGCTGGAGGCAGCTTCTGCTCAGTAGGTTCGAGAAAGGGCTGGGATTGAACTTGGGCGTGTTGCCACTGTGAATGGGACCCTGCTTCTGTGAACTTGATGTGCACTAAGAAGTTCTGGGATTCAGGAATACCAACTGACAATAAAATGGAAAATGAGCATAAATCCAGCTCTAATATTGACCAGACTTCAAAAATAAAATAATGTGAAATTGACGTCATAGTTGTGTCACCAATGCTAGTACATGATGCGCCCTGGTGGAGTAGAGGTTGGGTGCAATTCACATATAGCCTAAGGTCCTAAGTCCCTGACCTGGGATTAGGGGGAACAACCAAGAGGAGCAACTACATAAAATTAGGTAAAGTGCTTATGCCCCATCTCTTCCTGCCTGCCTGCCTCTGCTTGCCTTCATTCCCCCTGTAGTTTAACTTTAAAAGAAAAAAAAATGGTTTGTGTCTCACATTCATTTGCATTGGGTTCTTTTTAGGACATTTGCTTTTTTTGAGGAAGACAAAAATTTTATTTGCTTTTATTTAGTTTGTCTTGGTTGTTCCTCTGATCCTGGGACATGAACCCAGCTTCTAGAGATGTGTGTGTAGTGTGCTCAGCTGGAGGCAGCAGGCCTAACACTATTCCACCAGGGCGCACCTACTTATAATAGTCATTTCAGTATTTTGCTTTAAAGTGTGAACTTTCAGGTGCACCTCAAAGGAGCAGCAATCAGGTCTGTCACCTCCAAAGGAGCAAGCCATATCCCATGGGTTTGAGTCAAGGGTCTGTGGGGAAGCAGCACCAGTGTGAACAACTAAATAAATGTAAAATGTCCTCCTTTCTCTCGCAAAAAAAAAAAAAAATCTGAGCATTTTAGTATCTACAGAACTTTTGACAAATACCCAGATATTTTTTGATTCTTTGTTTTCTCTGCTTTTGTGTGTGTTTTTAATCAGAATCTTTGTTCTTTTCATTGCATTCTATAAGAATTAAAACTAGTCAGTTTTGACTAAATATACCACTTATGGAGGTTATGAAAACATACATTTTCCTTGATACTGTGACTTTTTGATCAAATTTAATATAACATTTGCAATTATATTACTCTTAGATTTAATATATGCTGACTAGTAATTTCTAATTTATAGCCCAATGAGGGAAATGTAATACATATACATACATTACTTATTATATATTATATACAATATCACATATTATCCATATAATATACATGTACATGTATTATATATACTATATTACATATTCTATATATAAAATATATTAATAATACCAAACCTTTGGCATTTTGATCAACTTTGAAATAAACTCTAAAAAAGTCTTTGTGTGCTAATAGCGTGTAATTCATACCCAGTGAACAAGTATTTGTCAAGAATTTGATGACTTTGTGAGATTTTTAAGTCTCTTTCCAAAACAGGAAATATGAATTTTCACGTTTTCTATTTTTCCTCACTTTACAGATGCAACAACTTGAGAGACAAGTTATCGATGCTGAACGTCAAGCAGAAAAAGCTTTTCAACAGGTAGGTGTAATTTAAGTTACAAATTTTTTTTCTATCTCTGCCAGTATAAACATCTGTTACCCAAAACAGTCTTCAAAATAGCTCTTAGTACTCCTCTGCGTCTTATTATTTTGACTGATCATGAGCTGGATGCATAGAGAAAATGGAGAATCTAACTTTTTTGTGTCCCTTAACACATTTTCTAAAGGCTAAAAATGCTTCCATTCAGAAGTTTAATCTTCTGAAGAAATCAAGTATGACTTTCATGGTAATCCTAGCCGTAAGGAAAATTCATCTATAAGTATATTCACAGAATATATTATAATATAATTGGAAATAATATGAATGCCATGTTATAGGAGAATGAGTAAGTAGGCTACATTTACTCCAAAAGATAGTAAACAATCACTAAATTAATTATCACAAAGAATATATACTAATATGGAAAAAATATATACAAAATTTTATAGTTAGTGTGTTAATAGGTATATGGAAGAAAAGTCAAAACCTAAGAGTTAAAAAACAAAGACTGACAGGAAACAACTCAAAATTTAGCAGAAGTTTGTGGAATTAGGAGTGACTTTTGTATTTTCTTTTATCTTTTCATGCTTTCTGTTTTGTTGTTCTTTTTGTACTACTTACATTGGAAAAAATAATAATGTTTTGATAAGCCACTTAACACTTCCTGGGTTTTGCCAACAGTGAAAGGAGTAATTTGGATGAATCCATCTTTGCCAGTCAAGAGTTTCAGGAGCGTTAAATACAAAATGATTCCTTCCAAGAAATTAATATTAAATATCTTATGCTTGATTTAAGTTTGTCATGTTCCTACTCTTCAGTTTGAGTACTAACAAATCGTATTTTCATCTGGAAGATTTAATTTTACACAGTAGATTGTTTTTAGTGGCCGAATAAATTTCTAAGTAAACCCAGTCTAATCTAATACTTGATTTTCTTAAATAAACTATACTTGAAAATAAAATCTTCAAACTTTGTTATGCAGAATGTTAAGCTCTATAAGAGTAGAAAAATAGTATCTGAACCCCCATCACCTACTTCAACAATTTGGCAACTCATATCTTGTCATGTATACCTCCACCCACTTTTCCCTCCCCACCCCACACGATTATTTTGAAATAAAATCCCAGACAGCATATGATTTTACCCATCAATATTTTTAAATTAATCTCAAAGCAAAGGCTTAAAAAAATCATCTCATCATACTAAATATTACCAAAAATTCTTTAAAGCCTCACCGTTAGGTATTGGTAGAAGTGCTAGTAATGTTAAGGATCTATGCTCTGTCTGGTTTTATGTTCTTTAGCTGATAGAAACAAATAGTAATATCTTCTGTTATACTACCAAAAGCCAATAACTGCCAATGAAATCATAAGAAGTCAATATAACCTATGAAAGACGATTATATTTTTATATTACTCCCTGTCTTTCTACACCAAATGTCCTTTTCTATAGGGGACCCTACATGTATGTCCTTGTTTAGATGCACATCTTGCCAGACACATTTGTCAGGTTGTTCTCTCTAACTTATGCTTCTTCCTTCTTGTCTGTTTTTGACTTAGGCCTTTCCCGGTGACATCTCTCTCTACCTCAGTTACCTGTGGCTGTCTCTGTATGTATCTTTACCTGCTTCTGTATCTTCCCCTTCCCTCTTTTTCTCTCCCTTAACTGCTATTATTATGGCAGAAAAAATTTGAGAATGGTTTTATTTTACCTTTTCTTACATTTAAAAAAATTTTAAGGACAGGTGCAGGCAGGAATTAAAGGGAATAGGCAGGCAGAGAGAGGAGGAAGAAATACTTGATTTTTTAAATGCTTATTCAGTAGCTCACTGAATGGTTGTCCCCCATCCCCAGACCCAGGACGTGAACCTAGGTCCCTGGGATGTACCTGAACTGCACTAATTTGGTGGTGGCTGACCTAACTGCTACTCCACCAGGATGTGTCTACATAAAAATTCTTAATTCATATATGTGACAATTTTTTTTATCTCTGTAAATTAAACTAAATTATGTGTTTTTATTTGTGATATTCCCCCTTGATTTTCTTGGTCTTAAGAGGAAAAAAAAGATCTTCACTCCTGGCCCATCCTGGTGGTGCTTTAACAGCCAAAGTACTCTGCCTCCGGGCAGCACAGGCCACACACATCCCAAAGACCTACATTCATGCTGGGGAACAGCCAAGATGAACAACTAAATAAAGTAAATGAATGCTTCCTCCTCTCTCTTCCTGTCTCTTTGCCTTCCTACTTGCCTTCATTCCTGCCTGCACCTTTCCTTAAAAAACGACAAACAAAAAAGCCAACAACAAAAAACCTTCACTTCCAATTCAAGAGAAGCAAATCATGAGTTTGTAGTCATCAGGGACCAACTGCCGATCTTGATAGATTAATAGGCAAAACTTCCTATTCGAAGTTTTCCTCCATGGTATTAGATGTAATGTTATTTGATTCTGTGTGCTACATTTTTAAACAAAAAGATACCATGGCAATTTAATTTAGACATACTGCCGTAAGTGAAAACCAAAAAAAGAGTAAGAATTGCAAATCTCCCAGAGTTTATATAGTTTAGCAAAATCTGTAGATTTTTTTCTGTCACGTCACTTAAATTTATTCAGGCCTTGTTTTATTATGCTTCGGAAAGAATTTTTTCCTTAAATGTTTCATGATGAATCTAAGAGTTAAAGGAAATATAAATAGAGAACAGATGCATTCTCATACACTGATTAGATCACCTTTTTTTTGACTTTGCAAGACTAAGTAAATGTTATTAACTTAAAATAACTGAATCCTTTGCTATCTTTAACAATTTTCATGGGACTGTGACCTTGCTGTTGCTTAAATTCAGCTTGTCTTTTGTCATTGAATCATATTCTAAGATTTAAGCTGTATTTGTATAAACCAAAAAGGAATGTTTTACTACTAAATGTAGTAGTCAATTGACATCAGCTTAACTCTAACTTTGTACATTTTTCTTGTTTATATTAATGAGCACTACAACCATTAAATAAACTGTCTACAGGGGAAAAAATCATACATTTTTCGAGAAAAAATTTGTGCTTAATGATGTATTAACTGTTTATTGGTGTTATTCACAAATTTTGGGAGCAGTATGGGTAAATAAACCCTGTAGAACTCATGAGTACTCTTGTAAGGCAGAAAACCTGTTTGGGTGATGATGATAAGAGGTTTCATTCTCAGGTATTTGGTTAGGTGTATACCCCAATCCGTTAACTCAAACTTATGCTAACCAGGTCACACCCTGGTGGCCAATCGGGTTAAACTGGGTGTGGTCCTCATTCATCCCCAGGTCCTGCGTTCAAGACCTGGGGCCAAGGAAACAGCCCATGTGAACAACTGAATAAATAAGTGAGGTGCTTCTTTCTCCTTTCTTCTTGCCTGCCTGTCTACTCACCTTCATTCCTGCCTGCACCGTTCTTGAAAAAAAGATTATGCTAACCAGAAAGAAGTAGATTCATTCCTATATATATATATATTTGCCTTTTTATTCTGTCCTTCTAGATTCAATCCCTTGCCTGTATTTGATTCAGACTGGAAGGAGCTAGATTTAAAGTTCCCTTTGACCACTCTAACTTGTGAGCTAGCCTGCCTTTCTTAAAGTTGGTTTTTATATATGTCATTTTTTAAATTATTTTTATTTTAGTAATTATTCTACACATTAAAATAATTTCCTATGTATAGGTTCCAAGTGTTCTTCCCTGTTGTCCAGCGGGCTTCACCACCATTTGCCCCCACCCGCCCCATTCCCTTTTGGTAACCTCAGTCCTGTTGCAAGTGTTTCAGGGTTGGTTATGTTTCATCTGTTCCTTTGTTTTGTCTATTCACATTCCACCTATGAGTGAGGTCATCTGGTATCTATCTTTCTTCTTTTGACTTGTTTCACTTAGCATAATCCCCTGTAGTTCCATTCATGTTGATTCAAATGACAGGGTTTCATCTCTTTTAAGGGCTGTGTAGTATTCCACTGTATATATGTACCACATCTTCTTGATCCATTCATCTGTTGTTGGGCACTTAGATACCTTCCATAGGGCCACAATAAACATGGGGATACATACATCTCTGAGGATGGCGCTTTTGTATCTTTTGGGTATATGGCCAGAAGTGGAATGAAGGGATCACATGGGATTTCCATCTTTAGTTTTTTGAGGAATCTCCAAACTATTCTCAATAGAGATTGTACCAATTTGCACTGCCACCAACAGTGAAAAAATGTTCCTTTTCCTCCACATCCTTGCCAGCATTTGTTGTTTCCAGACTTTTGGATAATAGCCAGTCTTTCAGGTGTAAGGTGATATCTCGTTGTTGTCTTAATTTGCATTTCCCTGATAGCCAGTGATTAGGAACATAATTTCATGTACCTGTTGGCCATCTGTATATCCTCTTCAGAAAAGTGTCTCTTCAGATCCTCCTCCCATTTTTTGATTGGATTGCCTGTTCTTCTGTTCTTCAGTTTTATGTGTTCTTTGTGTATTTTAGATATTAAGCCTTCATCGGAAATATCAAATGCAAATATCTTCTCCCAGTTAGTAGGTTTCATTTTGGTTTTGGTGACGTCTTCTTTTGTTGTGAAGAAGCTCCTTAGTTTGATGTAGTCCCAGTTGTTTATTTTTCTTTTTGTTTCCCTTGATGGTAGAGTTGAGTCCCCAAAGGCTTCTCTGACTGATGTCATGGAAAGTCTTTTCTATGTTGTCTCCTGAGAGCTTTATGGCTTCTGGTCTCATGTCCAAGTCTCTAATTCATTTTGAGTTAATTTTTGTCAGTGGTGTTAGAGAGTGGTCTAGCTTCAGTCTTTTACACGTGGCTGTCCAGATTTCCCAACACCATTTGTTGAAGAGACTTTCCTTTTTCCATCGAATGCTTTTGGTTCCTTTGTTTTTGGTTAACTGACTGTGTACGAGTGGGTCAGTTTCTGGTGATACAGTTCTATTCTGTGCCTCTGTTCTTATTCCAGTACCAAACCATTTTGATCACTATTGCTTTGTAATATAGTTCAAAGTATGGATGTGTAATCCCTCCAGATTCGTTCTTTTTTCTAGTGATTGCTTTGCCTATTCGGGGTCTTTTGTTGTTCCATACAAATTTTAAGATTTTTGTTCTATTTCCTGGAAATAGGCCTGTGGGATTTTAATGGATTTTAATTTGCATTAAACCTATATATTGCTTTGGGTAAGATGGCCATTTTAATGATATTGATTCTTCCCAGCCACGAGCAGGGGATGTCTTCCCATTTCTTTGTGTCCTCCTCTATTTCTTTTAAGGACTTGTAGTTTTCTTTGTATAGATCTTTAACTTCCTTTGTTAGATATATGCCCAGGTATTTCATTTGTTTAGCTTCTATTTTAAATGGTATGATTTTCGTGATTTCGTTTTCTTCGAGCGTGTTGTTTGCATATAAAAATGCAACAGATTTTTGTGCATTGATTTTGTAACCTACCACTTTACTGTATTCATTGATGAGTTCTAGAAGTTTTTTGATAGCATTTTTGGGCTTTTCAATATATATAATCATGTCATCTGCAAATAGCGAGAGTTTTACTTCCTCCTTTCCAATTTAGATTCCTTTTATTTTATTTTCTTGCCTAGTTACTCTGGCTCAGACCTCCAGTACAATATTAAATAGCAGTGGTGAGAATGGAGAGCCTTGCCTTGTTCATGACCTAAGAAAAAATGTTTTCAATTTTTTGCCATTAACTGTGATGTTGGCTGTGGGTTTTTCATATCATAATTGCATGTTGGATCTTGTCAAAAGCTTTCTCTGCATCTATAGATATGATCATGTGGTTTTTCTCTTTGCTCTAGTTGATATGGTGTATGACATTAATAGATTCACATATACTGAACCATCCTTGCATCCCTGGGATGAATCCCACTTGATCATGATGGATGATCTTTTTGATGCATTGTTGAATTCAGTTTGCTAATATTTTATGGAGAATTTTTGCATCTATGTTCATTAGAGATATTGGTCTGTAATTTTCTTTCTTGGTGACATCTCTGCCAACTTTTGATACCAGTTTAATGTTAGCCTCATAAAAAATATTTGGGAGAGTTCCCTGTTCTTCAATATTTTGAAAGCGCTTGAGAAAAATAGTTTGTTATTTCTTCTCTGAAGGTTTGGTAGAACTCATAGGGGAGGCTATCTGGTCCTGGGCTTTTATTTTTGGGTAGGCCCTTGATTACTTCTTCAATTTCTTTGCTTGTGATTTTTCTGTTCAGGTTTTCCAGTTCTTCTGGGTTCAATCTTAGTAGACTATACTTTTCTAGAAATCTGTCCATGTCCTCAAGGTTGTCCATTTTGGTGGTGTAGAGCTGTTCATAGCAGTCCCTTATGATGTTTTGAATTTCTGTGCTATCTGTTGTAATTTTCCCCCTTTCATTTATGATTCTGCTTAGGAGAGTTTTCTCCCTTTTTTTCTTTGTGAGTCTAGCCAGTGGCTTGTCAATTTTGTTTGTTTTTTCAAAGAACCAACTTTTGGTTTCATTGATCTGGATTTTCTTTTTGTTTTCTCTTTCATTTATTTCTGCTTGAATTTTGATTATTTCCTTTCTTCTGCTGATTTTTGGGTTTAGTTGTTCTTCTTTCTCTAGTTGTTTTAAATGTAAAGTTACATTTTTTATTTGTAATCTTTCTTGTTTCTTGAGATAGGCCTGGATTGCAATGAACTTTCCCCTTAGTGCCGTTTTGCTGCATCCCATAGATTCTGGTATCTCATGTCCTCATTCTCATTTGTCTCCAAGTATTTTTTAAGATCCTCTTTGATTTCCTCTTTTGTCCAAGAGTCCTTCAGGAGGATATTGTTGAGTTTCCAATTGGTTTGCAGTCTTCCAGCTTTCTTTTTGTAGTTGATTTCCAGTCTTAGGTCATTGTGGTCAGAGAAGATGCTTGGTATGATTTCAGTCCTTATAAATTTGTTGAGAGACATTTTGCATCCTAGCGTATGATCTGTCCTTAAGAATGTTCCATGAGCACTTGAGAAGAAAGGGAAATCTGTAGTGGTTGGGTGAAGTGACCAGTAGTTCCTGCAGAAAGACTAAAAAGTCAAATCTTAAGATAACAAAATTATCATTTGGATAATAGAATGTTATTTTTCCTCTGTTTTGATCTACTCTTATTTTTATAGTTTCCAGACATGTGAGTGGTATTCAAATAGGACAGTTTTAGTATCTGAGTTGAATTTATATCTGTACAGTAAATCCACAGATGAAACCTTTTAGTCTTGATTAAGTGAAGTGGTTTTGAACTTCTTTTTTTTCAAGAAAGGGAGAAGAGGAAGAAGCAGTTATTTTATTTAGTTGTTCATCTCGGTTGTCGTCCCCATCCCCTGCCGCCTGCCCCCAGGTCTCGAACCTGAGTCCTAGGGAACCATGTGGACCATGTCTGGTGACCTTATTCACTAGGCCACCAGGGAATGCCAGGTAGTTTTGAACTTTATGTAAGGATTCGTTATGATATTTTTGCCCCCTATAATCTAAAACATTACTAAATTTGCATTCTTATCTATTTGTAGTCTGTAGAATAAGAGTTATTTTGTATGTAGTACCAAGTAGTTTAGGTTTTTCTTACTATCATTAATCTCTCAGACATGCCTTCTTAGATTTCATATGACTAAATGTGTTTTGCAGATCCTAAAAGAGCGAACATATATTAGATAGTAAAATTAAAGAACCACTCAACCTTTAGCTCTGCATCTTTCTCTTTTGTTCTATTTGTTCCCTTTACCTGTTTCACCTTATGGAATATACTATATGATTTTTATGTCTTTACTGTATTTGTCATCTCTCTTACTCACTAGAAGTAATTTCTGTGCAGGCAGAGATTTGGGGTCTCTTATTCACTTAAGGTCTTCCCAAGCCCTCGAACAGTCTTGGCATTTGGTAGGTATTCACTGACTATTTATTTAATGAATGAACCAACAAATCCTCCCCAAACACACTATCCTACCTACATTTTGACTCTCATACATTTTATTTTTCTGATTAAATCATTTGGGGCTTTAAGGTTATTTTATCTTCGTTTTCCTTTCCTGTTGCATGTTTCCTTTTCATATAAGTTCTATTTTTTTCCTCCAAAATATGTTATTATACTAAGTCATACAATTCAAGTCTTATATTACCACCCATCTTCTTTACGTTCTTACTTTGTTCAAAATATGAAAAAGGTCTGGAAGCACTGATATTTTATGAAATACTTTGCATATTATCATTGTCTAGTACATGTATACATTATTTTATCTAATAGCAGTATTTTTAGTAAAATAACATTGCACTGTAACATTATATAGTTTTAAGGTGTGTATCATTATAAATCAACATTGATTTCATCAATTGTTCAATTCTATCCTTCACTTTAGAATTGATCCTTTTCACATGACTTGCCTATTCCTCTCCCCCTTCCTTTCTGGTAAGCACTAATTTTACTAATAGACAAGAAATCTGGTTTTGTTTAACTTGGTTCATTTGTTTATTTGATTTCTCTCTATACCACATAGGAATGAAATCCTACAGTGTTTGTCTTTCTCATCCTGACTTATTTCTCTATAAACACAATTCCCTTTAGATCCATCCATCTTACTACAAATGACAGAACTTCATCTTTTTTTTTTTTTTTTTAACGTAGCAGAATAGTATTTGTTGTGCATACATGCCACATCATATCTGCTCAGCTGTTGATGGACACTTAGATGGTTTCCAGCTCTTGGTCACTGTAAATAATGCTGCAACAAGTGTGGGGGGTGCATATATCTTTTCAAATTGCTTTAAGGGATAAATACCCAGAAGTGGGATACCAGGATCATACGGTGTTTCTATTTTTAATTTTTTGAGGACTCTTCAGGCTGCTTGTCATAATGGCTATACCAACCACTACACTACTTTCCCACTCAAAATGTGCAAGGTTCCCTTCTCTCCACATCCTTACCAACACCTGTTGTTTCCAGCAACAGGTATCTTTTGGCTAATAGCCATTAAAAAGAGTGTTTGAATAGTCTGTATATCTTTATATACTGCAAAGGTTACACGGCTTGGCAAAATAAGTCTTTAGACTGTGATTATTAAATACATTAAAATTACTATTCATTATTTTGCTATTATGCTGATATCTTTTAGGAACATGTTTAATGTTAAAGTAAAATCCAAAGTGTGATATTATCATAAATTAAGTGCTTGCACAATTTTAATGTTTTGCCTCCGAATGTAGGTACAAGTTATGGAGGAGAAATTAAAAGCAGCTAATATTCAAACCAGTGAATCAGAGACAAGGTTGTATAAAAAGTGTCAAGATCTGGAGATCCTAATCCAGGAAAAAGATGACATTATTCAAAACGTGGAACTGCAACTTGAAGAACAGGTTAGGAAGAATTGGATCATTGAAAAGTTCTAAATATGTGCATTCATTTATAATCAGAGATTTGCAAAAGAAAGTCTTAAGTTTCTAAATTTTGTCAAAAATCTTACTTATTTGATCAACCCATAAGATCAAATCACATTAACTGGTGAAAAGATCGAGTAAAACAGTATTCACTTTAAATCCAAGGTAATTCCAAGACTATACCTCATGCTTCTTACATGAGATAAGACTCTCCTTAACATTCAAGCTTTAAAGAATTTGAATGTCATGTTTAAGTTGAAATCAGTAGTCCTGTTAAATACGTGTTAAATGTTTGAAATGAATCTTTACTTTAGGATCCTGGAGATGTTTGTAGAACATTATATTTTAAGGACATATTTGATCCTAATCCTTGTGCTTAGAAATGTGTGCACTGTTTTTCAGCTACTTCATAGATCTAGTATAGTATTTAGTTTATTTAAAACTTTATTAGGAAAAAATGCATTCACTTAGATGCTTAAATGGTCATTTAGCATCATTTAATTATAATCACCATCATACACTTATTAAATTGTTTTTTTCAGCACTTTTTCTTTCATTTCTCAGGATATCACTGATTCTCTAGGTCAGAGTTTTTCAAATCTTCACCCACTCCAACCCACAATTATTATGATTTATATGATAATCATATTCTCAGTCCTTTTGTGACACTAATCAGATTCTAAAGTTAGTAAATGTGAGATAGAGCTTCTATATTTCAATGTTTTTGATTTGTCTTTTAAAACTAGTGTTTGAGAAGATAATCTGAATTTCCTCTCCCTGACCTGGTTGACTCAGGTGTAATGTTCTAAACACTAGAAAGTTTCCATAAGTAGTTTCTTTTGTTGATAATTCAGTGAATTGATTTAAGTATATAATCTTCTAGAGAAAGAGAATAGCAGCTAAAAAACTGAAAACATTTGCATATTCCTATGTGATTCATTATTGTTTCTGCTGGAAATGGCTCTAATTTTTTATTCTATTGATAATTGAAGGTAGATATATTAACTTGGACAGAAATTTTAAGTGGGTTTGTCTTTTATATTTATGATGTAGCATTTTCAGGTCAGTGGACTTATATTTGAACTAAACAAAATGCTAATGTTGTTTCAGAAACAAATAAGGATGCAAGAAGCAAAAATAATAGAAGAGAAAGCAGCTAAGATCAAAGAATGGGTAACTGTTAAGTTAAATGAGGTATTTGTTGCTTTCTTTTCCCTCTTCTTTACCTTTTACTTCTTTTGAATAGAGAAGCCATCATAATGTAGCATATTCCCGAGGGAAAAAAAATTCTGATCAGTTGGTGGTGCTGCTGTGTTTTGATAAACATGAGATAGGTGGCTGTAATGTCCACTGTATTTTTAAAGTGAAAAATATGAACAGGCTCATAGTAATTGGTTTAAGTAACTCATTCTAACTGATTGATGTTTAGTTACAATGAGTTGACTTTAAATAAATCTAGAGCATATATATCATGAAATTAATGTATTCAGTGTCTGAGAAACATTATTTAGATTATATGACAAATTAAATACTGCAATGATTTGGTTTAAATAATTCCACAGTGGAAAAGACATAGGGAGGGAAAACATTTAAAATGTTTAGTTTTCAAAAAAATATTGAAGGTATAATTATCTACGTTGATATCTATGCTGATAAATTTATATTTGCTTTTCATTTCTTTTAGATTTTGCATATGTGTAATTAGGTATTGATCTTTTAAAAATATTATTTAATAGTATGCTTAGAATGTTGTTCCTGTATAAGAGACAATATTATGTTCTTTTAGCTAGAATTGGAGAATCAGAATCTTCGTTTGATCAACCAAAACCAAACTGAAGAGATAAGAACAATACAGTCAAAACTACAAGGTATAAGCTCCTGGACTAAGATGCTCAAGTGCTGGTCTATTGAACACTTGAAATATGGCCAACACAATTTAGGAACTGAATTATGCATTTTATTTAATCTGAATTTATTTAAATTTAAATACCCAATGTCCATATTAGACAGCATCAAATAACTCAAAAAAGGTAATAATAATTTGAAATTTGATTTCAGATATATTTGCTTAAAAATATCAGCCATGTTATTTTCTGTTTTCACTTTGCATTGTGGTGATCAACAGTGATTGAAACACTTAAGGCCTGAATATTTGGAGCAGAAGTTTATCATCTAAATGAACCTTGTGCCTTTCCCAATGCTTAGGGTTACCTTCTTTTCAACTTCAAAGCTAAGGATGGGTGCTAGAGTGAGAGATAGGCTTAATGTGCTGTTCTGGTGTTGCTATGTAAGTGTGCTTCGAACTGAAGGACGCACAGGGCAGAGGGGCAGAGAGCTCCTGTGCCCTCCCTGGGCACGCCACCCTCCTAGTACCCAAGTGTGTTCACCAACCTGGAAACTCTGATTCCCATCCTTTCTGGCTTATAGGGAGGCTTCACTATGTAGTCATAACTGATTGATCACATCATTGTCTATTGGTGATTAACTCAGTCTCCAGCCCTTTCTCTTTGCCCTGAGGTCAGAGGTAGGCATTGGTGGGTAAAGGTGAAAGTTTCTTTCCTCTAATCACACAGTTTGTTCCCCTGGCAACTTATCCCAATCCTAAAGCAATCTAGGGGCTTTCTGAAAATCATCTCATTTACCCATTTACATATAAGCAGATGTGGTTGAAAAGCTTATTGTGAAAACAAATGATACCTTTATTGCTCTTATCGCTTAGGACATTTTAAGTGTTTTTAGGAACCATGGATGAAGACCAAAATTATATATATATATATGTACACACATATATAAATGTATACAAATAAATATAAACAAACATTATATTATATAAAATATAAACAAATATAATAAATAGAGAGAGAGGAAGAGAGGAAGGAAGAAAGGGAGGGAGAAAGAGTGGGAGAGGAAGAAGTGTATTTTAAATATATTTCTTTGGGCTTTACATGGTCTGCACCCCAGCTGTCTTAGCTGCCTGAACCACAAGAGTGTGCTCTAAATATATATTTCTTATTTCACATATTTCTTCTAGTTATATGATGAAAAATAAGTGTTCCTATGATTGAACCAGAATTCCATATTTATAATTAAAGCTGCAGGTCTTTTTGACATTCTTCAGTAAAATTGAGTTGATGCATATGATACATGTGGATGTAATATATAGTACTTTAGACATATATGCATAGATATATGATGATTGAGATATCACTATGAGATGTCCAACATGAAAATATTTAAAGATGCATCTAAAGAAATAGACTATATAAAAAAATGCTTCTTTCACTTCACTCAGTTGTCAGTTGCTTATTTAACATAATCCTTTGGTGCTCTCCCAGAGTTAAGAATTTAATTTTCTTGGAAACTTTTCTTACTGTCACTGGGATCACCAAGCTGTTGATCTTTTAGCAATGTCACAAGTCCTAAAAAATGAATTAACTCCATGATCACTCTACTAGCTACCTAAATTCTCTATCTTGAAACTACCACCCCTTTTTTTTTTCCTAAAAAAAGTGTTTAAGTCTGTCTATATTGTGTTGGCTATAGATCAAGCCCCTACATCTGCTTTCTTATGACAAGCATACTGAAAACTAAGATAAGCAAAAGTTACTACAGTGATCATGTGATATTTGCCTCAATGACTATCTAAATTTCCTTTGGTTGTCTTGGCAACCACGACCTCATTTCTGCACAATCAAATTTTACTAGTACTTACCTGGTATTTACCAGTACTTACTCTGCAAGAACTATAAACCTCTAGTTTTTTATAATCTAATGTTTTTTGTTTGAGAGCAGCTACTTTTAAGGGGATTATTTTTCTCTCTGAAATTTAAAAAATATTTTGAACATTTAAAATATATAAAGACATTTTTCTAAGAGAGAAAGGAAGGTAGGCAGGAATGAAAGCAGAAAGGAAAGAAGAGAGAGGAGGAAGACACATTTTTTATTTATTTGTTTAATTTTGGTTTTTCACCCCTTCCCTGGGTGGTGAACGTGGATCTTTGGGCTTTACATTGTCTACGCCCAGCCACAGTCTCCGCCACCTGAGACCCCAGGGAGTAACATAAGCAGAGTTTAAACTTTGGCCTATGATACTAGACATTGAGAGTTCCATGTTACTACTGGTTTAGGATGCGATTTTCCAAGGTTTTATGTGTTTTGATTTGATGTTTAACAAACCGTTGTAAAAAATTCAAATCTTGGTTTTGATTAACGATCTTGCAGAAGTTCAAGGGAAGAAGTCATCTACTGCCTCTACATCAAAGCTTTCAGAAGGACAGCGACTCAGCAGTTTAACCTTTGGGTGCTTTTTATCCCGAGCAAGGAGTCCCACTCAAGCAGTAAAATCTGAGGACATGAGTAAGATATCATCTAAGGAACCCGAGTTCACTGAAAGAAAAGATGCAGAAGGTATTTACAGGCTCGAGGAATTTACTTAAACTGTTTTAAAAAGGAAAAATAATTTGCTAAGATTCATTTGAATATGATTTAATTTTCCTTACTTTTGATATCTTGATGTTTTATGAGAATATCTTAAGAGCAAAACAGCGTTTAACTTTGTGTATCCAATTATCTTGTGTGATCTTTGAGTCTACCAGTGATGCAGAGAGACTGATTTTCCCCTTCTTGATACTTTTCTTGCAGTAAATACCATATTTAAAACGAAAAAGTCATATGAGCACCTGCAAGGTATTTGTATTTACCAGAGTGTCAGATTAGAACTATTTACTTTAGAACTGTTTACTTAAAATGTTTTTAAAAATTACCTAATATTAGATGTAAAATTAGCTATGACCTTGCAAACTTATGAAGAGAAAGAATACCAGGGGACAATTTAGTAACAGCTTTGATTTTTCCTTTATTGCTTCAGAAAGAAAATTTTTGTTTAAGCCCTGGACCTGTGTTCACATGTCTATTCCTTTTCTAGTCTTAAAGCCCCTCTAAATTTTGCTTTGTTTTTTAATCTTCGATCTAAAAATCCTAGTTGACAGTTTATAAAGCCAAATTATGCCTTATACAAAAATAAGCATGTATAAAGGCATTTTAAAGAGTGTTATTTTTATTTAAAAAACACATTTTGTGGTTATAATTCAATTAAAAATAGAGCAAGGAAAGCCTTTCTGTTTGTGTTTTCTTTACGGTTTTGTGTATTTCATGTATTGGAGCTGGGGAATAACGTTTGTTTTTTAAACTATTGTTTTATATTCGTTATGCTTAAATTTACCCATGAGAATTTTGAAATTTAGTTAAAAGAAGGTTGTCATTTTCTTTGTTTCAAAAATATAATTAGCAGTGTTCTTTTATGCCTTGTCTCTTTGGTTAGTAAGAGTTGCCCTTTTTTGCATTTTGCTTCTTTTATTCTCTCTGTCAGTTTTTCCCCCAACATGTTTCTTTGTAAAATTTAGTTTAATTTTGATACTCTTATTGAAGAGTTAGTGCTCCATGTTGTTTATAAAACATACAGTTTTCAAACTTGGTTTTAAAAAAGATACACCTGGGCGAACCGTGGTGGAGCAGCAGTTAGGTCAGTCGCCTCCTAAGAAGTACAAGCCACATACCCCTGAGTTCAAGTCCTGGGTCTGTGGGGAGAAATAACCAGTATAACAACTAAATAAAAATAAAATAAAATGCTTCTTTCTCCTTTCTCTGAAAAAAAAAAAAAAAAGATATGCCTGGCATGCCGTGGTGACTCAGGTTCTAAACTGATGTAAAAAGTCCTGTGACCTGGGTTCAAGACCGAGGGCCAGGGGGAACAACCAAAAATAAGTAAACAAATAAAAGTGCTTTCTCCTCTTCCTCCTTCCTTCTATCCTTTGCTTCAAAATGCTTCGTCCTCCTCTCCCTTCCTTCTCTTTAAAAATAAAGTACAACTTACTCTTTAAAAAAAAAAAAGAAACTATACACGCCTAACAAAGGATCATGTAAATTAACTTTGTTTACTTTAAAATTCTGTTTTCTATGAAGTTGCTACATAAAGCAAAATGTTCAGAAATATTCTGTTGTTAAAGGCAAACTGTCATTGTGATATATGCTTCTTCTAGAAATGGAAATTCCAGAAAAGTCTGTCGAGAACCAAATTCAGGAAAACAACCGAAGTCCAAGAACATTGCATCAAACCCCTTGCATCTCAGAGCAGAATCGAAAAACAAGAACAAGCTTAGTGGTGGAGAGCAGCCCACCCCAGAATTCTGGGGCTCCGGGGAGCGACTGGAGCTCCGATGAGGAAGATGGGAGCAAAGGGAGGCCCAACTCCAGGTACACGCCCACCCTTTCCAGTCACACGTCGGAAGACGGGGTCCGGTGCAGCGGAATGGGCAGCGAGGCATATCTGACAGCATCTGATGACAGCAGTTCGATATTCGAAGAAGAGACTTTTGGCATCAAGAGGCCAGAACACAAGAAGGTGTATTCTTGGCGACTGGAGGCACAATGGAAAGCTCAAAATACCCTCGGAAAGGGAAGTTCAGAATCCAGTAAAAAAGAGTGTGATAGTTCCTCAGATGAATTGAATAAAAAATTTCAGTCTCAGAGATTGGATTATTCATCTTCATCCAGCGAGGCCAACACCCCAAGCCCTATTTTGACCCCAGCTTGGACTCTGAAGCATCCTAACTCACTCCCTAGGAAAGGAACACATCTAGTGCCTTCATCGAACCTGCCGCCCCCAAAGTTAAGGATCCCTAACGTTTTCAGCATAAGTGTTGCACTGGCCAAAAGGCACTTGAGCCAACCACAGCTAAGTTCTGACAGGATATTTGGTACAAACAGAAATGCTATAAGCATGATACGACCCCTGAGACCCCAGGAAACAGATCTTGATCTTGTGGATGGTGACAGTCCAGACGTTTTAGAGAACATGGACACGAGTTGTGATGATGGATTGTTTTCCTACGACTCCCTGGAATCCCCATGTTCAGATGACCAGGAAACCTATGACTCTGGAAAGAGGGCGGCCTGCGGCAAGCCTCCAACTCCTCCCCTGCACCGCTTTCCCTCCTGGGTAAATTACTTCGCTACGTGCAACCCATGCGCACCAGTGTTTTCTCAGCCCCCATTTGCAGGTTTTACTTCTTTTCCTGTTTCTTTTCACATCCAGCTCTGTTCTGACAATTCCCAGCTTTCAGAATACAATTCCTTCCCTTTCCTGAGTTCTGAATCAATTGAAAAATAAGACAAGGATAAGATAGATGGGAGATCATAATATTTCTTTTGTTCTTGATAAAACTGATTTCAAGGAATTGGGAGCCAGCTGAGCTTTCTGATAGTCTCAGAGCCAGCTAGATTTACTTACTCTATCCCCGGCAGTCCTGGGCTACTGCAGACTTCCTCCAGTGAGGCCTGCCCCCAAACCCCAGCTTGCAGCGTGGAGAAAGAACAGATGGATGTTTCCTGAGGTAGATACTTCCCAAGAGAAAGGAGAGGGGAAGGTGCTGGGTTCTACATCTTCAGTTTCTCATTCTAAGCTTACTTCACATTAAGCCAGTTCTCCTCCTTGGGGAGCGGCAAGTGAATAGGTGGAGAGAGAACAGGGATATTCAATTACTGGAACTCCCTCCACAAGGAAGGAAATGTCAAGGGTTGGGGAGAAGGGTTCCTTCCAACTAGGTAGCATGCTGCACTTTTGGATGAATTCTGGGCCAGTTTGACTCTTACTGGTCACCTGCTTTTTCAGCTTCATCATCTGCTTGATTGGCTTTAAGGAAATTTAATTTTATTCTAAATGAGCTTATCAATCCATTGCTTTAGCAAAAAAACATCCTCCAATGTATTTAGACTAGATTAGAATTTCTTCCATTTAAACATTGACCGTTAGCACAATAATTAATGATCATTTAGGAATATCTATATCACTAGATGTAAATTTAAAAATTCTTCCTATATTTAAAGCCAAGTGAAATAATCTGTTGTAAATTAACGTTTTTCTTGTATATACTGGCATGATTTAACATCTGGCCTCCAGAGAAACATTTGGATTGCGATTTGGGGAGTTTTTGAGTCATGTTCTCTTATTATTTTTTTAGATTTAGTGACCAATTTGATTTTAAGCAAATTAAATCAGCCATTTTCCTAAGTTGGACTTTGAAATGTATCTGCTTTCATTTACTTTGGAAAGAATATTTCAGTGACATGTCCATGTGAATCTGTCTGCAGTTTGTTACTAAATTCTTGATAGTGCAATAAAGTACGCACTGTTGATGCGAACATCTCTGGAATTCCAATTACGTTACCCTTTAGGCAGTGAGAAGTTGAAATTTTTCTTCTTTTATTATGTTGAGATATTCAGAAATTTAGGGTAGACTTTCAAATTCATTTTATTTGGCAAGCCAATTACCTCCTGCTTTTATCTCTTCAATCTGCCTTCTCATCAGTTCTAAAAAAGTACTGTTACTTTTCAAAAGCCTTCTAGCAGACTGGCCAAGTACTGAAGAACTTAACTTCCCACTGTGTCCTGGTCCAGATACTGTCCAGATTAGCGGTCTTACACATTTCAGGATGTAATGATCTATGTGGCCCAAGGCTCCCATTTCAGAGATCTTGCTTAGAAAAAACAAAACAATGATAGTATTTTCAAACAAGATAGTATTATAAATTCCATTCCATTTCTCTAATTCAGTTATTATTTGTCCTCAGGCATTTCCTCTACTTCATTGAAATGTTTGATAGCACTTAAGACTACTGTATTTGTGATTCCTGACTTCAAATTTTTTCTTTAGCCATATTCTGGAATGGTAGAACATTAAAGATAATATTTATGTTGTAGTCAATAATTATGAATGGCTTCTGGCTTCATGTTAATAAGCACTCAAGGTTTCTCCTTTTTTCTTTTAACCATATTGTAGAATGATAGACTATTAAAGGTAGTGTTAATATATAGCCAATGATGGTAAATAAGCTTTCTCTAATTTCTTCTTGCTCTTTCTCTTTATTTTGTTTCCCCATCTCTCCAAAAGAGTTTAAAATACCAAAGTAAAAATTTGGGAACAAAGACAAATAATGCAGTGACTAATGGTTGGAAAAAATTTCTGTAGTGCTTTTCACAGTGGCGTGTTTTAGTTGGCACTGATGATAGTTTTATAATAATGCTGTACTCTAGTGAATATTAAATGAAGAGCAAATAAAAAACATGTGTATGGGAAGTAATCATTGCTTTAAATATCCAATTTAAATCTCTCTTTTGCATTAGGAAAGCAGAATCTATGCTGTAGCTAAATCAGGCATTCGAATGTCTGAGGCCTTCAATATGGAGAATGCCACTAAAAGTAAGTGATTTTTGCACACTACGACATTATGACTTTTGAGGACATTATGCTGAGTGAAAGAAGTCTGTCACAAAAAGACAAATACTGTATGATTTCACTTAATATGAAGTATCTAAAGCAGTCAAGTTCATGGAAACAGAAAGAATGGCTGTTACTGCTCTGGGAGACTGGAAAGGGTAGTGATTGCTAATAGTATAGAGTTTCATATTTACAAGATTTAAAGTTGTAGAGATCTGATTCATAACAGTGTGAGTATATTTAATCCTAACTGAACTGGACACTTAAAAATAGTTAAGATGGTAGATTTTATCTTTGTTACTACTATTAAAAATGTTTCAAAAAATAAGTGATTTTGTAGTGCCATTTTCACTAACAAAGAGCTTCCTAAATGTCAGAAGTCATTGGAATAAATAACATTACATAAACTTTCAGAAAATTTACTTTTCAATTATATTTAAAAAATTGGAATTCATGTTTCTCCTGTGAGGCACTTATACATTCACCTCTGATGTCAAGAGCCCCTCTTTGTATTGTTAACGAAAGAGGCTTAGGCAAAGAAACTGGTGTTTCAGCTATTTAAAAGTATAAAAATATTGGGCTCTATGTCCTTTCTCCCCAGAGTTCATAATTCCTGCTCTTTTTCTTTCTTCAGAAAAAATTATTACAGATGCAATGCATGCCCAGTCTATTTAAAAAATTAAAAAACAAAACAAAACAGATCTCTCTGGAATTAAAAGAGAAACCTTTCTATGGTTCTTCCTACCAGCCCCCACCCCATCCTACCACTCATTCACCTACATCTGGGAGTAACTGATGGTCTACTCCTTTTCAACAATGCTCTATTCTTTCCACTAAGGACATATATTCTGACCTTTCAACATTAGGCTTACCTGATAAAAGTTTATGAATGGCCATGTTCTGTCACCAGTGTCATTCTTCAGTGTGCTCAATGAACCAGTCAGTAGGTGTTTGTACTCATTTTTGCCCAGTCTGAGGTGCATGGATATGCCAGAGGAGTAAAACTATGATCTTTGCTCTCAAAGAGCTTACATTCTACCTGAGGAAATAATGAATCATGGACGAGAGGGTGTATTTAAACTCGAACCTTCCATCATTCTTAAATTGGATAATGAATCATCCTGTATGTTAATCCAAATTTCTCTTTAGCAGAAATTTGCTAGTTCACATTGAGAATAAACAGTCTGATAATGCTAATTAGAAGTTTTTTTTAGAAATCACTTTGTTTTTCGTTTCAGATTCTGTTGCAGTGCTCTCCTATGCCACGTCAGGACTTTATACATCTCTGATATACAAGAATATGACAACCCCAGTGTATACAACTTTGAAGGGGGTAACTCAGTAGTGTATACAACTTTGAAGTGGGTAACTCAGTACTATTATGGCTAAACATGTGGTTCTCTTCATGATGGGTCAAGAACACTTTATTCAAGCTGCAGAGCCCTTTCTTGACATTTTATACAGACTCTCCCTTTATAGTTTTATATAGTCACACTATATAGGAGTGTGAAGAAATGGAAAGATCTGGAGAAGATCTAGAGAAGATACCTTTTCTTATTAGAGTATGAGAGGTCTGAGGCCATGTTTATTTTATTCTGTGTGATTCTCCACCTCCTCCATGATTTAAAGGAAACATTAATGACATAATGAACAGTCCTAATTTAGGAATATGTTTGTAATCTGCTAAGATTCCTTGTCTTTACTTGGAGTATCAAATTAAAATAAATCGTGTCAGGTGTAAATGCTTTTAGGTTTTCAGGAATCTTTTATAATTGACTTGCCAATTCGAATTTTACATTTAAAACCCTTTAAAAAAACCTTACTCTGTGACTGCTTCTGGTAAAACAGACTATATTTAAAGAGTAACGTGACTTTAAAGATGGACTCAGGGGGTTGTTCTGCTTTTCTTTAGAAAGCAGCGCAGATAAGTAGCAGCCCATTCCTGGATGACTCCTCCGGGTCCGAGGAGGAAGAGAGTTCCAGATCCAGCTGCCGGACTTCAGAGTCAGACACGCGGAGTCGGAGTGGGCCAGGCAGTCCCCGGGCCATGAAAAGAGGTGGGGAAAGGCTCGGGCAGTGCAGACAATGCTGAATTACTCAGAATATTTAATAGGAAATTTATCTCCCTAACCGGATTTTAAAAATCAGAGTACTTGCTTCAAATCACAGTGAAAAGAAAATTTGCGCAGGACTAAGCTGTTTATATCCTAGTCCTCATTCTCTTCGTGTTGTCAGACAAGTCACATAGTGACTTTTTTCTTCTTTTTAACCTTATCTTGTAAAAGATTCTGTGAGAGGTCATTTTATAGGAGGAACAAAATAGGATATTTGGCCAAAATAAGGTTTCTTTTATAGTTACTGTGTGGCATTTAGAATACTTTGTGGAAGAGACTTGCTTCAGCTAAATTTGTTACACTGCTAAAATACACTTAAAAGTTCATCTGATATTTAGATGGATACCAACAAAAACTTTAATATGGGCATGTGCATGATTTCAGTGACTCGTGAAGAAATTTTTGGCTTAGAAGTTAGAGAGAGAGCTGACATCTGTATTTTACAAAAACCTTTGTAATGGAACAAAGGTTGTCTGCTGGTTTTCAAACTGTGTTCCATTAAACCCCTATGTATTCCCATACCCTTCGGCTTCATCTACTGCTGCTTAGCTTGCTTATGTGTAACATTTTGAGGTTCCAAGGTCTCTTTGTTCTTACCTTGAACTCTGACAGTCAGAATCAGGTCCCCTTACACTTGTGCTCAAAACACTGCAAGGACTTCTAATGGCTATAAAGTGGAATGTGATTCTTTTATGCTTTTGACCTTGTCTCCTCCTTTCTCCTTCCTTACTCAAATTGACCTACTTTCTGTTGCTAGAACATTCTAGGCATGATTCTATTTTAGGACCTTTACTTTCCTTGTTTCCTCTCCCTGGTATTCTTCCCCTGGAAGTCTACATGGCTAATCCCCACACCTCCTCCAGTGTGTTGCTCAGGCTTTGCCTTCTCAACAAGATCTGTCTTGGCCACACCATTCAAATTGTAGTCCTTTGCCCTCCTCCTGCTGCTGGCTGTTTTTTGTTTTTCTCCCAACTTGAACCTATGTTTCATGAGGGTAGATGTTTTTCTATTTTGTTGTCATTGTCTTGAACATGTAGGAGACCATTGGAGCTGAAATCGAGAACATGAGAATGCATCCCATCATTGTTCCTGCCTTGTTAACTTTGAACCAATCCTTTAATCTCTGGGCTTCATCTCCTTCGAGAATGAGGGCAATAACTAAGATGACTCCTGAGTTTCCTTGTAGATCTGTTATTCTACAAAAAATAGAGATACTACTATTATCACATCTCTTCCTTTGTCAAGTAAATAAGAGTAATGATATAGTGACATTGTCCTAGCATGTCACTTAGATGTTAATAAATACTTTAAAAATTGTTGGCTACTATAATGAATAACTCAGCCCTTGTTTTTATTTAATATATTCAAAATCTCCAGTTACACTGACTCTCCAGATGTGGCTTGCAACTAGCAGGTCATTTTCTAAAATAGGCAAGTGAATTATTGTGAAAATGTTCCTTTCAATTTTACTTTATAGTTGCTGGCAAATGAAATAATCTGTTTATATCTTTACATTTTCTTTCTTTCCTTTTATGAGAAAATGTAAATATCTAAACTTGTAGTATTGGACTTAGCAAAAAAATGCTACTGAAATTTGGTTTTTATATGAATTGCTTTAAAAATTATTGCTAAAATGAAGTATTAAGTATTTTAAGAGGAGATTACAAACAGTGAAGATCTTAATATAGTAAGATTAAACCTTTGTTTTTCTCTATATCAATTATATATAAATATATATAATATATAAATATAAAATATTTTATTTATTATTATTATATAAAAATATATACAAATGCACCTGTTTCACCTGTTTTAATTCTTAATAAAAGGTACATTCGTAGACTGCATATATTTTATATATGTAAAGATCACTGTGCTATGTAAAGATCATCATACCAAAATATATTTATGTTCTTTTGAATTCCTTAGAGATTTGGATGAGAGTCCCTACCCTTTAGTTCTGTTTTCTGTTTTATTTTTTTAACAAATTATTTTTGTTGAAATAATATTGCATTATAACATTTTGTAAATTTCATGCATGCATCATTAAATATTGCATCTGTATGTACTACAACAGGAGCACCAATGGAAGTCTAATTGTCTTCTGCTTTAAATGTTCTTCAAGACCCAGGGCATGAATAAATCTAGTCTAGGAAAGCTTGTGGTGTAGAAACAGCTGTGTTCCTTAAGAGAACTCACAGCTGGCACTTTGGCCTCCCATTGTAATTCTTGACTTGATTCATTACTTTCCTCATCTAGGTGTTTCTCTCTCTTCTGTGGCTTCTGAAAGTGATTATGCCATTCCTCCCGACGCTTACTCCACAGACACCGAGTCCTCACAACCAGAGCAGAAGCTCCCTAAAACTGGCTCCTCTTCCAGTGATAATGGGAAAAATGTAAACGCTCAGTTTTCTTTCTAATTTCAATTTTTAAGTATCAGTGAGTCTTTTAGTTTGAACCTCCAAAAGAAAATTCAAATCTTTTTTTAATATCACTTTAATTAGGAACTGCTGGAGAAATCTGGCTATTTATTGAAAATGAGTGGTAAAGTCAAGACTTGGAAGAGGAGATGGTTTGTTCTGAAAGGCGGTGAACTGCTTTACTACAAATCTCCGGTGAGTGGGAAGTGCTTACTGTTGCAAACTGAATTCCTCTTTAAGTCAGACTCTTAATTGATGTTCTTCCTTGTAATGCAATTAATTACGGAAAGCATTTGTTTTTACTGCTATGACAGGTAATCACTTCACATTTTTTTTCTTTCAAATAGAGTGATGTAATTAGAAAACCCCAGGGCCATATTGAACTTAGTGCATCCTGCAGTATTTTAAGAGGAGATAACAAGCAAACAGTTCAGGTACTTTTTTTTTGTCTTCCCATATCATTCATCACTTTCATTTATCATAATTCTCATTTATCAAAGCTAGTAGAGGGACAATTGAATGATTTGCTGTTTATTTCTTCATTTTGGGATCAATTTTGATGACTCAAAAATGTGTGAAACTCCAGGACTTCTTACTTAAAACTGTAGTACAAGCTAAGTTTATGTTGGGTTATCTCTCCACTCCACTTTCTATATGCCTTTTATTCCTTCACTTGTCTTTTCCTACAGTTTCTCTCCCTGCTGTTCATGGATTGGAGACAGTCAAGCTTTTTTAAAAGAGGGCTAGCTGATAAATGAATTCCCAATAAGATGCTAGTCATTTAATGTTTTATTAAATTCAGGAATGTTTGCATTTTAATACAAAACTGGAAAATGGTAGTTTTTCTATGAACTTCAGAAGTAACACTTGAGTGGGAAAATATTGGTGAGGAGAGGAACTATCCTAGCTCCTACCACGTTACACATGGAGGTAGCTGCTGACTATTTTACCCACATACAAGGCCAGTTGTGCCAGAAACCTGTTACATTTAACACACAGGCTGTGGAGATAGCCTAGGAGATAGTGATTTAAATTCAGACACCTTTATTTCTAACTTGCCTTCACTAATTACTTTCATATCTTGCTTCTTTGGAGGGGAGAATACAACTTGAATCAGAAGGGTACATTATCAGGCTTTCCAGTGTCCAGTACCTGAGAACTTCCCCAAAATGTGGGAAGGAGAATCAGGGAAAGTTCTCTCTGGAGGATAGCAGATAAGAATCATTTGTGAAATTCTGAAATATTTGGAAAATTTGTATTGTAGTTAATTTGAGATTGAGAAATTAGGTGTTTAAGACTTTGTCTTCTTACATGTAAGTCCTTCTTATTTATAATTGGTTTCTTCATTTCCATAACAGATGGCTTCTTTTATTTGCTAAAAATGTAGTGATTTATTGCAGTCTTCATTCTGCTCCTCATTTCAACAACCGGGAGCCTGTAGTACATTTAAGAGAGAAAAGAAAAATGTGATGAATAAACAATACAAAAAAGCATGGTCCAAAGTTTAATATTATGAAAAATTTTGAAGTCAACTGGAATGGAAAAAAAAAACATTATTTCAACAAAATGTTTGTTATTGTAATTCTTACAGAATGGTTAAAATATTCTAAATTATTCATAGAGTCATTTGTTTCTTATCTAGGGTTCAAGGTTTAGCATTTTATTTGCATAAGTAGTGCTGGTTGCAGACTGAATGAGGAAATGCGAAAAATCCTAAAACCCTAGATTCCTTTCCTACCTCTTTCTCATCTGATTCTAGTTGACCACTGAAAAGCACACATACTATCTGACTGCAGATTCTCCTAATATATTGGAGGAATGGATAAAAGTGTTACAGAATGTTCTTCGACTACAAGCAGCCAACCCGCTTTTCCTACAGCCTGAAGGCAAACCTACAGTGAAGGGATTGCTCACTAAGGTAGGAAGTTTATGTGCAGAGCTGTGTCTTAGGCAGCTAAGCTGTCAGCCCCACTGATAGTGAAAAGTGGACCTTGGAGGATATGTGTGTGCATACATATATATATATATATATATATATATATATACACACGCATGCATACAGATAGAGAATCTCTTAGGGTGGGGAAGGGTGTTTTTAGAATAGCAAAGACAAAGCCTAAAGATGAAAAATGACAAATTTGTCTACTATAAACATGTAAATATTCTTTCAAACACAAAACTTTTAAGAAAGATGAGGATTGAAAAGGTATTTCAAATATGTGAAAAACAGCTTTTTCTAATCACTATGTAGAGGATAAATTCCATGGTACCAGAAGGAACAATGGGCACTAAAAGGGAAAAGTAGACCTAGCAGCACTAAAAAATACAAATGAGACTTCAGCTTATGGAAAACTGTTTTACTGTCACAAAATGAGGACTGCACCCTTGTGGCTCAGGCAGCTAAGACACTGGCATTCCAACTAGGCAAAGCCCAAGGACTGGGATTCTTAACCTGGGGCCAGGTTGAAAAACCAAAATAAGCAACTTAGTAAATAAAGATGCTGTCTTCCTTCCGTAAATACTTCTTCCTTCCTTCCTCTCTCTAAAAAAAGCACAAATTGGAATAATAGATACTTTTAAAAAATCTATTCAAAGGGAGAATGTTTTTAAAAATTATGAAATTCACTATTAACATATATTAAGAAAGTTCCCAGTGAGAATAATACTCCAGAAGGCAGCTTGGCAATGTCTTGGCCAATGTGTTTACCCTATAATTATTTTTGAATGAACAAATGAATGAATGAATACTAAATATTTAAAAGCATATCTACATACCCTTTGATCTAACAATATCCGTCCAAGAAATTTATACTTGGGAAATAGCTTAATTTGCAAAAGATTTAAATACAAGGATATCCACCACAGCATGGTTTATGTATTTTTTTCATATTTGAAAAAAGAGATAATTAACATTCACTGAAATGCAACTCTTAAATGTAAAGTTTGATGAGCAATGAAAATCACTCACTGAAGATACAGAACATTTTCATTAACCCAGAAAGATTGCTTGCATGGCATGGTTTATAATAAAGAAAACTTGCTATCAACTCAGATAGAGAGAAGTGGATAGTTTAATTATTTACATAGTCAGATAATGCTTTAGTATGCAGTCATTTTAAATATAAAAAATATTTAATGTTATAGAAATAAGTTATGATGTTTTGTTAGGTGATAGAATAAGTACAGTGAAATATTCTCTTATCTCATTTTGGTGATATATAGTCATAGGAAATCTATCAAGGAATATTGATAATATTATATCTGTGATTTTCATTTATATTTACATATATATGACATTACCATGAAAATGTTCTTTTCCGTTACCAAATTACCTTGTATTGGGCAAATGAATAGCTTCCAGTGAACACAATGTTACTTTAAATCACATTCTTAACATTTGTAACAACTAGTTGCCTATCTATTTTGAGGACTACATATTTTTCTCTTATGAGGCTATGAGGGTGAAAGTATGGGAATGGACAAGTTTTCACTTTTTCAACTTTTACTTTAATGCTTATGGAAAAACAGTTTCTTATAATATTCACTTAGGGTAAGAAGGGAGGAGAAAGGAGAGATGGAAAAGTAAAAGTAAAATCCAGAAGTGGATGAGTAGGCATAGCGAATGGGCTAGATTGGCAGAAAGATGGAGGAAGGATGACTAACAGAGTTTGTGGGGGCATCCAGTAAAATCACATCTATGTCTTCAGTTTTCTTGATGAACATTATTCCATAAGACAAAGTTATTTCCTGAGTGGGAGGAAGAATTGAGAATAATCAGGGAAGTAGGATACACCCAAGGACAAATAGAATTCATAAAGAGACTGAGGTCCCCCTTCACTTTTAGTGATTTCAGTTCACATTGGTTATTTGTCTCTAACATTTTCAGATGCCAGAAACAGAAGCAGAGAATTTACATTATAGTGATGTGAGATTAGTGGGTTTTTGTCAAACATTGTATATAAAATTTCAAATATGCAGAAAGATCAGGAGAATTTTACATTGAACACCCCTATTGCCAGCACTTAGATTCTACAGTTAATATTTTACTTGCTTTATACATACCATCAAGATGATGGTTTTAAATTAATGTTTCATCACATTCAAACATTTGAAAGTAGAAGCTTTCATAGAATGAACCCTCATGTATTTAAAATCCAGTTTCAATAATTATTGACTCTGTTAATATTATTTCATACCCCCCACCCCAGTCTTCTTTCTCTTCCCATACTCTCCACTGGATTATTTCAAACCAGTGAAAATGAAATTTTGTTGAGTGAATCTATTAGAAGCATAGGAATACAACATAATTGCAGACCTTGGGCAAGAGTTTTTCATGATCAAACATGTGATCCAGAGTTGGTAAAGAAGGAGTTGAAACTAAGAGGGAACTGATATACTGGAATAAAATGGAGAGATTGGAGGATTTAAAGTTTTGAATAAGGCCAAAGAACAGATCTGTGTAAGGAAAGAGTGAGCTGGGAGGAAGTTGAGATCAGAAAGTAGAATGTAAATTCAGAGATAGGGCAATTCCCAATGAAGAAGAAAGGTCTAGATTGTGTTGGAGAGACAGATGGTGAAAATGGAAGGATAAAGAAGGTTGTGGGAAAGAGGAGAGGAAGAAAATGTTAGAGATGGCAAGAGGAGGTGCAGCAGATTGCAGGGCAAAGCTCTAGAGCCAGACTGCTTGGACACAAGTCCTTGCCATGTGTATGACCTTGAATAGATTACTTATAAGCACTGTGCCTTAGTGTTCTTATCTGCAAAGTGGGGGTGACAATAGTATCAACCTCACAAGTGTTGAGAAGATTGAATGAATCATCTAAGCATATAAATGGTTTTAGAAAAGTGTCTGGCACATCATAAACGCTGAAAAATTGACAGCTATTATTATAACAAGAGTTTTGCTTAGATATTGAAATTAGCAAGCCTATTGGCAGGATTTGTGGTGGAGAATGAGATGGGGATGGGACTATAGGAAAGGCGAGAGAACTGTGGGAGCTTATGTTTTGTGTGATGACAAAGGCTAATCAGGATTTGTTTGTGCTAAAAATTACAACTAGAACTAATGTAAAGTTCCATTGTTATGAATGCAAACTAAAATATTTATTCTAATTATTACATGTTTAAAGCCTCAAGGCTTGACTGTGTCTTTGAATCTTCATGAGGATTCTTTTAGTATAACTTGTTCTATTATGAGTTGTTCAGAAATAAGAGTTTTGAGAAATCCTAATATAATCATATTTATATATAAAAATAGACCATGTTTTTAAAACACAGCTTTTATATAAATTGGCAAACGGCTTTGTTAGTTTGTAGTTCTTCAAAGGCACACATGTTCTGTTTTGAAGATAAATAATTTCAAAAGTATTCTCTTTTTTCAAAAGTCAGATGCATTATACTCTAGTTTTTTATAAGACTCCTTTCTGGATTATGTTTAAAAGAAGGAGAAAAGAAAAAACCCAGGTTAACACAAGCTATTTAAAACTTCTAGGATACTTGTCTGTAAATATGTTTCTAAATTTAAGTAAAATGAAGCATGTCTTGCCACAGGAAACATTATTTGTTATTTCTCAAGCACTGTTCTAAATCCATCAAACTGTTAGATGGTAGAGTTGTTTGCTTAAACTATAGCTTTGAAAGCCCGAAGGTGGCCATTGTGGATTTAAATGAAAATAACTACTATTAGCCTTTATTTACATTTTCTCCTTTAGTTATCACAGCATCCCAATAAGGTGTACATTAATTCCATGTTACCCACAGAAGCTGAGAGGTTAAGTCAGTTGCCTGAGGATATCCATCTAGAATGTGGTAGAACTGTAATTTAAGCCTTGGTCCATTCAACCTCAAAGTCCAGGTCTTTTCTGCTGTAATGACTTAACTACTGTAAAATCTACTGTAGCAATAATTTATATTCTCCCCAATGTATTACTGTCAGAAGTCTACTTAAATAAATGTCGTTATAAGACCCCCACAAAATCTGCACCCCTACCACCCTACCTACCACCCCTATTCCCCAAGAGCCTCTCACTTGCTCTCAGGCACGCACCCTCTTAGTCCCTTGGCATTGCCCTTTCCTTTGCCTGGGGTGTTCGTCTGTCATATGACTGCATAGCTAGTTCATCTGCCTCCTTCACACTTCACTCAGTGTCACTGAGGCCTTCCTAGCCACCTTATTTCATTTTGTTTTTATTTATTTTAAATAGCATTTTTTTAAAGAGGAAGACAATCAGGAATGAAGGCAGGCAGGGAAAGGAGAAAGAGGCATTTTATTTATTTCATTGTTCATTTTAGTTATTCCCCCCAGCCCTGGGCCATGAACCAGGGTCCTTGGGCTGTATGTGAACTGTACCCCAGGCATGGGTTTAGCACATGAGCCACCAGCATATGCCAGCCTTTTTTTTTTTTTCCTGTGTGTTTTCTCGCTTTTTTTTCTTTTGTTGAACACTTAATTATAAATTGTACAACACCCTCCCTTCCCCAAGTACTTTCTTCTTCTTTTCTGCTTTATTTTTCTTCATAATACTTAATCACTCTAGGCAAGCCTGACAATAGAATGTTGGGCTTTCATTTTATTAGTCAGGATATGTGTTTCCAGGCTGTGGGCCTCTCCAGAGTGAAGCCTACTCTATTGCAGGAGAGGGTCTGGCCTCAAGGCAGAAGTTCGCAGGGTTACCAGGTGAGTGGGGTTAATAGGACGAGCTCAACCAGGCATATCATACTCTAGGACTGCGGCAATCGGGTTTATTCTAAATCTTACCTTGTGGTGGGAAGCAGTTCTTAATGTTTTTCTACACTTGAGGTTGTACCTGGGACTGTTACAAAAACATACTCAGTGGCTACACTTGGGCAGACTGAGATATGAGGAGTTCACAGTACGGATCTTCATAAAGGCACTGAATGATGATGAACTGACGTTGCTTAATAAAAATGTTGGTAAAATGTTTTGGACACACACACTACAGATAAGTGAATGTAAACTCAGTGTTCTTGGTGAGGTATATGACCTACTGCTGATTTAATTGTTTTTCTCACAAGGTTTTGAACTCTTTGAGGAAGATTACGTCTCGTTCTTACCCTTCTCCCCAGTTCTTAGAGCAATCTCTGACTATTCAAAGCTGAGATCCAGATTCAAATTCTGTTTTAATCACTTAACAGTTGCTGGCATATAGGAAGTATTCTACACATAATATTTTTTCATGTCATTTTATTATTGATTGTCTGCATCTTTAAGGGAAGGCATTAAATATGTTCAATGTATGATTACCCCCTGAAGAAGGCATCAAATGAATATTTGATATTTGAGAAATAACTAGAATTTTTGAGATTTTTAATCTTTTTATTTCTAACATTAGGGAAGTAACCCCCAAAACAACAGGGAATTTTGTTAAATTTTGTTAAATTTTGAACAGTGATCACCAAAGCAAAACATGCCAGGCTTAAATCTTAAACAAAATTTGAGCAGTCCAGTTAGAATATCACTTATACTGTGAGGACACCAGGTAGCTTCAAATACAGTGGATAAGATATACTTTAAGGTGTGAGAGTTCTGAGCTTTGTTTGTAATTCTTTGAAATATCATTTCAGGTAAAACATGGCTATTCCAAGAGAGTCTGGTGTACACTTATAGGAAAAACATTATATTATTTTCGTGGTCAAGAAGACAAGGTATGCATATATTTATTTTTAATATACTAATTAAGGAATTCTTTTTTTTATTTTGACTTGTTTTCCCTTTCACTCTTCTATTGCTAGTTAAAACCTTAGAACTTTTGACAAGATTGAAATTTTTGCATGAAATTAATTGCTGAGTTTCTCACATGCCTACAAAGGTCTTGATTTTTCCAGTGATAATCCTTAGCAACTTTTAATGAACACATCATCCAAGACTTAGAAAAGTCCTGCTCTACCTCATTCCCAATCATCAATTTCTCTTATTTTCCCAGGTTGCTGCCAGACTAGAAAAGGTTGAATGAAAGGAAGAGCAAGCAAGGAAAGAATTGCTGGGGAGGGAAAGAAATCCAGTCCTGTCCCGGGCCTTCACATTCCTGGATACCTCTAGTCACCCATCTACCTATTAATATACCATGTGTTTATTTTTTAACTAACTTCCTTCCAAAAAGAACTTGAGTTATCTCAACTTTCAGGAAAAAAAAAGGTGTGATGTGTTCCCTGTTATCGTTTTGGGGGCGCCATGTCACCTTTGGATTACTGAAACTAAAATTTGAACCCACGTAATCCAAAAGCACTTGCATAAAATAGTAATACCAGTGCCACAGAAGAGTACCTGATTGCTGTGTTAATGAGATTAATCTTCTTGGTTCAGTGACCGCACAGGACAGTGAGTCTTTCTCTGTTCCATTTTCACAGACAGCAGTCTCTGTTGTGATGAACTGGATTTAAAATGCCATAATTCTCAGTGTGCTCATGGGATAGGACTTGACATGGTGTATCCATTAAGAATGATACCTCTGAAATAATGTGGGGAACTGTCATGTAAAAATGCTTCATAAATAAGCACAATACAAAAGTCTATGCTCAGTACAATTCTCATTATCTTCAGTCAGAAAAAAGAGTAGCCACTCTTATGTATTCCAAGTATAGCAGTTTTAAGATAGAATTAAAGACAATCAAAACTTAGAAAAGCTGAGGAAACAGAGGTCTGGGAAACCTCCATGGAAGGCCCTAGAAGTTGACCCTGAGAATCTGAACCCAAAGCACTGAGACAGGGCGTCCTCCGCTGCGTGCAGGGGAGCCTCTGTGACTCACATCAGCGCAGGCATCTGCTACAGTTGTCTCAGGAGAATAATGACTTCTCTTTCACCCTTACCTCCCAATTCTCACGTGACTTTTCTCATTGGCAAACTCTACATTGGAATTACATAGGGAAGGGGATTCTGACAAATATCATTCCCAACTTCTCTTCTGCCATCATGGGGTAACTTTCTAAGAGGAGGCTGGCATTCTGTTCATAATTCTCAGCCCAGCATATCTATGTAGAAGTGCACATAAGCAGAAAGGTCAGAAAGAATTATAGCAAAATGTTGAGTAATTATCAGCAATGGTAGAATTATGGATTTTTTTTCCTTCTTTTTTGTATGCTGTTCTATACTTACCACATTTATATAATAAGCATATGTTTTATAAATAGAAACATAATTTAAAATTGCTAAGGGTATAGAACTTAAATGTTCTGACCAAAAGCAATAAGATTATGGTATTGGTGGCAGAAGAAACAAGGCATAAGTAAGTAACTAGATGAGCAGAAATCCAGTATAGTTACTGGAAAAGTAGTATGAATACGTGTGAATCAGTGCAGGCTTACTTCATTTAGTACTATAGATGTTTTAGAAATCGTTTTTCACCTGGATCAGTGTCTTTTTGGTTCAGTCAAAATATTTAACAGCATTAGATCTATTTTCCATTTATGAATCCATGATGAATCCTTGGGTAAAATGAATAATCATCTTTGAATATCAGGAGAAATGAAACTAGATTTTCATGATACCCATGCCAACTAGGATAGTATTATCACCAGTTATTGTAGTAGCATTAATTTATTTATCCCATTTATTAAAGCTTTCTCTTTATCACCATGACTTTTATGCTATTTTGCTACCTTTTTCTGAGTGTAAAGTTTTGTCTTTTTCCTTCAGAAGTAAATTTTATTCATTTAGTGCCCAGAATGATGCTTTGCACATAGTATTTTGCTACCTTTTTCTGAGTGTAAAGTTTTGTCTTTTTCCTTCAGAAGTAAATTTTATTCATTTAGTGCCCAGAATGATGCTTTGCACATAGTAACTACTCAGAAAATAATTATTATTAATTTATGGGGCAAAGTAACGTTTCTCATAAGACACACACATTAATTAAGTGAATTAAATTTTATTTGTGGTTGTGTATTAGGCAGATAATGCTATAATTTTAGATTAGATATTCTGGTAATACCTCACTGTGAAATTGATATTTGAATTGGATTCTGAAGGAACGAAAAGAAGAGCATGTGGGTATTTGAGGCAAGAACTTTCTAGGCAGAGAGAATGAATACACACATGCAAAGCCCCTGAGGCAGGAGTAGTGAGAGGGTGACTGACTGAACTGCAGTCCCTGAGGGAGAAACACCGGGTGATGAGGTCAGAGATGTAACAGGCACTGAACGCCATGGGGCCTTATCATAGTAAGGACTTTAGCTTTTACTCCTCGAGAGATGAGAAACGTTGGCAGGTTTTGTGACACAGTCTGACCTGTGTCAGACAGGAACACTAGCTACTATCTGAAGGGAATAAGGAGGAGGCTAGTTAGAAAACTTTACACTAATCCGGGAGAGAGGTGATTGTGGTTTAGTAGTGGAAACAGAAGTGTGAGACGTGTCCAGATTCTGCTTTTACTCTGAAGTCTTGCTGACAGGATTTACAGACTGGAAGGTGGAGTATGAAAGAAAGAAAAGGGTCAGTGATGAGGCCTCAGTTTTTGGCCTAAACTAGAAAGATAAAGTTGCCAACAACTTAAGACAGGAAAGAACAGACTGTGTGGGAGGACTCCCTAAATTAAGTGGGTGCTATTAAGTATCTAAGCAAAGATGGCAACTCTGGAATTACAAATACATTTTAATAGTATTGATAACATGACTACACTTGTCCTTTTGATTCATTAGCTTAATCAAATCAATTCTGTGGGGAGGGAAAAAAGTCAAATGAATATTTTGGCTGAAATACCTGACCACTTGACTATGCAATGGCTTATATTAGTCCAAATGAATAATCTGAACCACTGTGTGGAAGTAGCTTCTTGCTTTTTCTACAAAAGTTAAATGTGTGGTATACACATTATTCTTTTATATTCCAACCAGGTGTTTTGGTTGTGACTCCTGCTTTTGTAACAGTGTGGGTAATCCAATTGCTTTTAGGCATTCACTTTTAAAGTTATGCTTTATAAAGGTAATAATAAAAAGGACTATGAAGAGCTTTAGTAGGGAAAGGTTTAAAAATGCCTTCCTCACAATTACTAACACTTACTTTAGTTTCCTTTAGGGCAGATCAAACTCTGGGAGGCAAAGGTTGAAGAGGTTGACCGATCCTGTGATTCAGATGAAGATTATGAAGCTAGTGGGCGAAGTCTGTTATCCACACATTATACCATTGTGGTCCACCCCAAAGACCAAGGTCCCACTTATCTCCTAATTGGATCCAAGCATGAAAAGGTATTTAAGAACTTACTGGTTGACTTAGAATGAATTAGACTAATATTATTAAGTATTGGTAATAATTTTCAAATCAATTTTATGGAAACAAGAAAGAGAATTTGCTAAAGATTTGCAGTTCTCTTTTCAGATGTTCTTTATATTTCTGGAAAGGAGCCTTGTAACATATCATTTTTCAATCCCATTGATGAATGTGATCTCAAGGTTAAGATTAGTGCATTAAGATAGATGACAGAGGGACCTTATGTTCAAAATGTGGATATCTCAGATTGGATATCTTGGGGATGAATCTAAGACCTCCACCTTATATGTCTGACTCATTTCCAACAAAATTTTGGCTGCAATACAATTAAAATTAAATTTACTATGTGTATTACATATATAGACATATGTGATAAAAGAAGCATCACAAATTAATGAGGAAGTAATGGATAATTTGATACATAGTATCATGAGCTCATTATACTCTGAAGAAATTGGTTATTTACAGAAACATTAGTTTACTTTTTCATCTTGCATATATAGTAAAATATTTCCAGGTCAATTTAATGAGTTAAAGAAGTTTGATGATATTATTTTCTTAAAGAACTTTTCTCTGATCTCTTAATAGAAGGTAATGTTTTAAAAAGGCAGTGTGAAAGTCACCATGAAGATGACTGATGGATTTGACAATAAAACTTTTGAAATAATTCTATTAATTTTTTTTAATTGCGGTAACTTTGATTTATGAATAAGTTTTAATGTGCAGGCTCACTCTTCATCAAATATGTGATAGCACACAACACCCACCAACAGATTTTTAATAGTCCACCGTCACTATTCATTAGACCGCCATTACCCATTGTTCTTTCCCCTTCCCCCTCCTGCTCTGATAACTTCAGTTCTATTATCAATGTCCAATGGTTGTTTTTTGTTTTGTTTTATCTGTTCATTTGTTTTGTTTCTTTGTATTCTACATATGAGTGAACATCTGAGTTCGATCCTCCAGCATTTGTCTTTCTCCTGTGACTTATTTCACTTAGCATAATCCAGAATAATTCTTTATGCCAAATAAAATCACAAACATAACATCATAATATTAATGGCCAATAAAGCTTTAAATTCGACAGCTTTTATAAATTATTACTTGTTAATATTGTTTTTGAGCACATGTATCTGACAAAGTGCTAAATGTATCTTTTCTTCATCCTTGCAATTATTCTTTAAAGGAAGTCATGTTATTAGATGGAAAAATGGAAGCATCAGAAGGTAAGGTAGCTTTCCTAAGTTCACACATCTAGTAAGAGGCAGCACTGGTATTTGAACCCTTGTCTCTGATGCCAGAGCCTATGTTCCTGAACACTTGCCTGTACTTGCCTCCCATTTTATCTGAAAGAATTTTGTTTCCAATAGAAAAATGACAAGAGGATCTGATGAACAACTTCCTGATTAGGTTAATGCTATATTAGTGCTTACACTAATCTGAAATCAAAGAAATACAAATTTTTAAATGATAAAGCTTTTTGTCTCTCAAATTATCAAAAATTTAAAAAAATTATACTAGTGAAACTATGATGAGAGAAAGCACTCTCATATATTGCTAGAGTATAAATTGTCATAAGCTCTCTGGAAAGGAATTAGAAATTATGCTTCAAGAGTTCCTAGAAATGTTTATGTCCTGGTAATGACTGCTACTTCTACTTTAAAGAGTATATACTAATGAAGTCACCATTGATACGTGCAGTCAAAGATTTGCATATGAATTTGTTGAATGTAGTATTCTTTTAAAAATAATTTTCTTTCTGATACATTTCACGCATAGAATATATGACACCTTTTTATTTAACAGATATTAGATTTCATAGTACTTTTTATCAGTGATAAATAACTAATCATCTGAAAGTTCAAAATAGGAAATTAATTTAAAAATATGATATGTCCCTACAGTTGAATACCCTGTAGCATTAAAAACATAAAGAATTTCTAGCAACAGGAAAATTAGTTATATTTTATTAAAATTTGGAGATTATGATCATCTATTTTTACTTTTATCTCAATTATGTGAAAACACATTCTCTCTGTTTTTAATGGAAGGTCAGTAGATGTATTTGGGATGTGGAAAATGGGCATTACTTTCTTTATATTTTATATGCAAAAATGTTACATAATTAATATCTACAACTTGATGTGTTTGGTGATAATTGTGTACCCATGAAACCATCACCACATCACTTTCAAAAGTTGCCCCCTGACCTTTTTTTATTTTTATTTTTTTCTGTATTTGTGATAAGAGCGCTTAACGAAAAATCCACCCTCTTAGGAAATTTTAAATTATATAATGCAGTGTTGTTAGCTATAGGCATTCTGTAGTACAGCATATGTCAAGGATTTATTCACCTGTTACAACCAAAACTTTGTAACCTGCCTGTTACCTCTCCCCTCAACTCCTGGCAACCACCATTCCACTCTGCTTCTATGAGTTTGACTATTTTTGATTAATTATATAAGTAGTATCATGTAGTATTTGTCTTTATGTTTGGCTTATTTTACTTAGCATAATATTCTCCAGATTCATCCTTATGGTCATAAAGGCAGGATTTCCTTCCTTTTTGAAGGCGGAATACTATTCCATTATATATGTTTATGTATACATACATGTACCTGTAGATCCCATTTTATTTCTTCATCTGTCAGTGCATGTTTAGGTTATCTATTATTTTGATCCAAGTTTCAGCTTTACTGAGTATATAAACAGAAGTACAATTGTTGAATCATATGGTAGTTCTGTTTTTAGTTTTTTGAGAACTCCACAGTATTTTCCATAGTGGCTATACATTATTTACATTATCACTAATAGTATGTGAGGTTTCCTGTTTTCTCCACATCCTTGCCAGCATTTATCATCTTGTTCTTTTTCTGATAAATATTCTAATGGCTTAAGATACCTTGTTGTGGTTTTTATTGACATTTACCTGATGATTAGAATTGAGTACTTTTTCCTATGTCTGTTGGCCATATCTGTCTTCTTTAGAGAATGTCTATTCAGCTCCTTTGCTCACTTTAAAATTGTGATTGGTTGGTTTGTTGTACTGTTTTTATTGAGCTGTTGAACTGTTCAACTATTGGCTTATATATTTTGACTATCAACCTCTTTTGGATAAATGGTTTGCAAATATTTTCTCCCAGTTCATAGGTTCTCTTTTCATTTTATTGGCTGTTTCCTTTGCTGTGAAGAAGCTTTTCAGTTTGATGTAATTCCATAATTCCACTTTTTGCTCTTTTTTGCCTAAGTTGTTGGTGTCCAGAGGCTCTGTTCCTATGTTTTCTTCTAGAAGTTTTATGGTTTCAGGTCTTATGTTTATGTCTTTATCCATTTCAGATTTTTTTTTTAGTCATGGTGAAGATTAAGATCCAATTTCATTCTTTTGCATATGGATACAGAGTTTCCCAATACCATCTAATAAAGAGATGGTCCTTTCCCCATTATATAATCTTGTCAAAGACCAGTTGACTGTATATGCATGGGTTTATTTCTGGACTCTCAAGTATGTTTCATTGGCCTATATGCCTGTTTTTATGCCAGTACTGAGCTGTTTTTAATTACTATAATTTTGTATTGTATTTTGAATCAGGAGTGTGATGCCTCTAGGTTTGTTACTCTTGCTCAAAATTCCTTGGGCTTCTTGAATTCTTTTATAGTTCCATATGAATGTTACAGTTGTTTTTTTCTGCTTCTGTAAAAAATGCTTTTGGGATTTTGATAGAAATTGCATTGAATCTATAGATTGCTTTGAGGACTGAGGACATTTTAATAATATGAATTCTTCTAATCTAAAACACTGGATTTTTTTCCATGTTTGCTTTAATCACTTTCATCTGTGTGTTACAGTTTTCAGTGCACAAGTCTTTCATCTTTCACCTCCTTAGTTGAGTTTATTCCTAAGTATTACATTCTTTTTATTGCTATGGATTGTTTTCTTAATTTCCTTTGTGACTAATTCATGGTTAATATATAGAAATGCAACTGTTTTCATACTTTTTTGTGTCTTGCAACTTTGTTGGATTCACTTATTAATTTGGCACTGTTTTTACAATCTTTTGGATATGTATAGACATAAATATATTTAAAATCAGATCCTCTTCAAGCAAAGCTCATTTTACTTTTTTCTTTCCATTTGGATGCCTTTTATTTCTTTTTCTTGCTCTATTGCTCTGGCTAGGACTTCCAGTACTATATTCTGTAGAAATGACAGGAGTAAGTATCCTTCCTTTGTTCCAGATCTTAGAGGAACAGCTTTCAGTTTCTCGCCATTGAGTATATTAGCTGTGGACTTTTCTTGTATGATCTTTATTCTGTTAAGGTAAGTTCCTTCTGGCTCTTTATTTTCTTTAAATTTTCTGGATTTCCTAAGTATTCTGCATGTTATTTGTATGTATTGAGAGTTCTATTTTAAATTTGATAGTGTATTGCATTTCTTCAAAGAATATCAACTAGTCATATTTATTCTAGTCTCATAACATTCAAATTTTGGTTTTATCATGCTTTTCTAAGAAACATATATAGAAAATAATACAAATGTGAGTGATGGCATTACAGACTATGAGCATAATTCAAATGAGTCTGTTTCAGAATTATTTAACTAAGTGACTTTAGTTGTTAAACACGGAGTTATTTTCAGTGTTAACATTTCTAGTGTTTATGCAAGTTGTTTTGTTTTCCCCTTGAGTCATCAAAAACTCTATATTGGTTAACATCTCTATTAATATGTTTTGATTTTAAGGACACTTGGCTTTATCATCTGACTGTTGCAGCTGGAAGTAACAATGTAAATGTTGGATCTGAATTTGAACAACTTGTTTGCAAACTGCTAAATATTGAAGGGGAACCTTGTAAGTTCATAAATAGAAGGCTTTATGACTTATAAAACAGACCCAAACTTCCTTAGAATTATGAAGTTTTTTCATATCATGGGTTCCTGTTTTCCTACAATGTACCCGTCTTTTCATTAACTTCACTTTTTATGGGTCAGGATTCTCACTGGAACTCCAGGGACACCATTATTCCCTGATATATTATGACCTGAGACACCACTCTGCTTTTGCTCACTCTGTTTCCTGTGCCTGAAATGCTCCCCTGCCTTCACATTCCCCACCAACCTGAGGAAATTCTATCCACAAGGAGCTCCCCAGCCAACCTCCCCCAGCTCAGCATCTGGCACATCAAAAGTACTTGATGTTAAAGTATGTCCCAGTGCGTTTTGGCATTTACCTCTTTTATAGAATTTGTTGCTTTGCACTAAAAAAAAATTAATGTCTAAGGCATTCCCACTGAGAATCTAGATTCTATGCTATGTTTTATATAATTACAGAGATCACATTTTATTCCAGCAAAGGAATTTAATCAATACTGACTTTTAGGAATCACTCCAAATTTCTCTTTGCCTTTCTATCTCCTTCTGCTTTTCTCTTCTCTAGATTTTTCTCCAGCTCTTTCTTGTGTATAATCAGTCATCTCCTTACCTAAGTCACTAATCTTTCATACATTTAAATCCTAGTAGACTTGATTCAGCTGAGAATTTTAGGATCAAACTCAGATTCTAAGTTTAATTTATCTAAAACAGAAACATGTGAGCCCTGATGGCCTGGGGTCTGAAATAAAATGTTGCCAAAGGATTTTCATTACCTTTTTGACTTAGAGTTGTGAGCCAGGCCTGAATGAGGTAATTTTTAAAGGGCTAGTATAGTGGGAGACTATAAGAAGTAATCCTTTCTGTTTTCTGTTCCTGTTTTGTTCTGTATGCAGCCTCCCAGATATGGAGACACCCTACTTTGTGTCACAGCAAGGAAGGAATTGTTTCCCCTCTGACAACACTACCTTCTGAAGCTCTACAGACAGAGGCTATTAAATTATTTAAGGTAAAATGTTATATGGAATTATATATTATTTAAAATTTTAACTGGAAAAATAAGTTATAAAGTTTCACTCTAAGAAAACTGAAAATGTGATGATGAGTATCTACTGAAATAAAATTACATGAACTTAATATACTTTCTAAGGATTTGATATTTATTGAATTAGCCTACATATGATTTGGGTAATGTGAACCACTTATTATCAGAAAAATCATTTCCCCTTCAACTTCTCAAATGGAGAGATTTCTCACATTACCTCACACCTAATTCCATGTTGGGAGAGTGGTACATGAGAGATTAGTGTGCTACTTTCTCTGCTTTTGCTCCTGCTTTGCAATGGCCATAGTGGAATATTTTTAACAACAGATAAGGTTAGTATCCTGATCAAAAGAAATTAATTTTATGTGCAGAACTTTATTTTACCCCAAACTTCAATGCAAACAATAAACACAATGTATTTAATACATTAAAAATCTATTATACTACAACTACAAATATGTTTAATGTATTTTGAGCAACAAATTGGAATTATAAGGTCTTGCAAACATAATAAGATTTTGTAGAAAACTGAATGAGAATTGAAATTGCTTTCATGTCTGTAGGCAATGTCATCCCAAATTTTCTCAAGCAGTAGTTACTCTTTTAGTCATGAATGTAACAAATTTTCAGTTTCATTACCATGAACCGTTAAAATAAAAAATGGTCAGCATTAATATCCTACCTGGAAAAATGTCTAGGGGAGATTATGCTATAACCTTTTCCAAGTAATCTATTCAGAAATTTAATCTCTTTGGTGGAACAAAGTATATATTTAAAGCTATTTAGTCTACTATTTCCCAAAATGTTTTCCTCAGTAAACTAGCTCTTTAAGATTCTAATTGGTATTACTACAAAATAATAAAGATGAGAAGGGATTGTAGGCAGACAAATTTAGAAAACTGTGGATTAGACAAATGAAACAGTTTTATGTGTTTGCTTTTTGTGCTAAGATTTCTCAGTTTCTTTAATTTGCTATTATATAACCAAGTCTCTAAGATTTTCCAAAACTATTTAATGATGGAAATCTTTTTTTCATTGAGCACTTCATATAATACTTTGGACAGCAGTGCTTTAGTTTAGAGAGTAAACTTATTTGATTCTCTGTTTTCAGAAGGGATAAAGACTGCTTACTATATAACCATAGAGTAATTAAAGCCAACCATGGTTTTTATGAACACTTTCCTTTAGTCTTTCTTAATAGGCATTATAGTCAATCAAGTTATGAATACATTCATTCATTAAACATTTACAGTGTCCCAGTGCTGTATAGAGAACACAGAGATAAATAAGACACAGCCCCTGTCCTTATGAAGTTTATAGTCTGGTGGATGAGAGATCATTAACGTTCCACATGCCTGCACACTGAGTGCGTATTTTGATCTTGGATAGAATATTCTATAAGCATCAATTCAGTCAAGCTAGTTGATACTATTATCGGGTTTTCTAAAGCTATACTTGTTTTCTGTCTACATGTTGTCTCAATGATTAAGAGAAGGGTATTGAAATCTCCGACTATAATTGTGTACTTGTCTTGTTCTCTTTGCAATTCCACCAGTTTTGCTGCATAGAATTTGAAACTCTGTTATTAAGTACATAAACCTTTAGGATTATTATGTCCTGTAGATGAACTGAACTCTTTATCATTTTAAGTGACCTTCTTTATCTCTGGTAGAATTTCTTCCTCTGAAATCTGTTTGTTTGATATTAGTATAGCTCTGGATTTCTTTTGATTAGTGTTATCACAATATATTCTTTTCCATCCTTTTCAACAAAAGCTATAACTAGAGAAGAGCATCACTGTAATTCATGTGGAATAAATTGAATCACTACTCACCTTGAGTATATCATTTTTTTTGGTTTAATTCAGACCTGCCAGCTTTTTATAAATGCAGCAGTTGACTCCCCTGCGATTGATTACCACATATCTCTAGCCCAGAGTGCTTTACAAATCTGTTTGACACATTCGGAGCTACAGAATGAAATTTGCTGTCAGCTCATTAAACAGACGAGACGGAGGCAGCCACAGAATCAGCCAGGACCACTGCAGGTACATATTGATACATATACATGCAAGTTAAAATGATATTTTTCTAATTGTAAGAATGGTACATATTCAGTATAGGTGTTTGAAAAATACAAAAACTGTTTAAAGTAAAAATAGCTGTTAACACTTTTAGGTATATCCTTCAGTTTACTTATAGATAAGCGTATATGTGTATAAATTTATGCATAGTCACTGTTTTTCACATTATTGGAGTTACATGTGCATACTACTTTTTAAAAACTGCAGGATGTAACCATTTTTATATATGCCTTTTATATATCCCTTCAAAAAATTAATGATTGCATCAGTATCAATTACTAGACTGCATTTAAATTTTTCCAATAGTTAACACCAGTATAGTAGAAATCTTTGTACCTAAATCCTGTGTACAAGTCCAGTGAATTTCTTTTAAGTCATTTCTAGAATTTCCCCATATCTTCGACAATATTCAGTGTAACTCTTTAAATTCTTTCTGGAGAAAAGCTGGTATTTTAATATTGATTTAAAGTAGATTTCTTTAATTATTAGTGCAGTTGAATATACTTCTCAAGTGTCTTCTAGTCACTTGTCTTCACTCTTCAGTGAGTGCCTGTTCTTCTCTTTGCTTAGTGACTCCCTGCTAACCATAGGTTAAAACAAGTTTCTCACCCTAGCAGATAGGAGTCAGGATCGGTCCAAGTTTTATAGAACTTGCTTGAAGTTTATAAAATTTAACCTTATACAATAAATAAATATATCTGTAAGAAAAATGGTACAGAATGTATTACTTGTACACATTTTGAAAGCATTTCTAGCCACATAAGCGCCGTTGATCCCTGGAGGAGGCCAACTACTCATAAGAGAGGTTTCTGAAGCTTCTGAATTTGCATCAAGAAGCCTCCATAGTCTGGCTCCAGTGGTCACCTCTCTCCACTTCATTTTATGCATCCTGCCTGCAGTATGCAGTAAATGAGTAAACTCTCTCCAGTCTTCAAACACACCCTGCCTTTGCATTATCATCCCCCTTGTACTTGGCATTATTTTTGGCTCCTGAATCCACCCATATATTTCTTTCCACCTGTATATTTACAACCCAAGGAGCATGTCTCCTACAGCGTCTTCCCTGATTCTCACTGCAGTTAGTAATTACCTATGTAGGTAATACTTAAAAATACTATAACATGGCATTAATCATGTATAGTATAGATTGCTACTTAAATATATGATGTCTTCTCCTAGACTACAAGTAACTCAAGATCAGAAACAGTGCTTTTTCCCATCCTCCTTTTTAATATACTGTTTAAAAAGTTGTTGAAGTTATACTTGTTAATGAAAACAAACTAGAAAAGAGAATACAGAACAGAGCAAAGAAAAATAAAAACCACGTATAAATCTGTTACTAAAAATAACATTCTTTAATATTTTTAAAATTTATTGAAGGAACACTGCATCATAGTCTTTTGTAGGTTTAAGGTTTGCATCACAATGAATCGACATCTGTAAACATTTTTATATTTGCCCTTTTTGTGTGTATGCACATGTGAGTGTGTGTGTGTGTGTGTGTGTGTGTGTGTGTGTGTGTGTTTTATTTGGGGATTTCTGTGATGTTTTTCTATTTTTTTGATCTGTTCTTTCTCAAAGGTATTATTTGTATTTCAATGAATGAACAAATAAGTGAACAGAAAAGGGACAGTGTCTCTAGTCTTAGAGTGTGATGTCGAAAAGGACTGTTATATCTACATATCTCTTGGTACCTTAGTTGTAGACACCAGTCTGTACAACTAAATGGATTTTGGATCTGATCTCACATGGAGGTTTTATGTGTTACATATAATAATGGTTTAAGCAGGTAATGTGTGTGTGAAAGAAATAAAAACATAGTGGGGTTAAGTGACTGTTCTTATCTCTCTATTCCCACTACTTTGTCAATCCCTCTCGTGTGACTTGGCTTTCCCACTGTTGTGTGCTGTCTAACCTGTGATCTCCTCTCTGTGCAGGGCTGGCAACTCTTGGCACTCTGTGTTGGGCTCTTCCTTCCCCATCACCCGTTCCTTTGGCTCCTCAGGCTCCACTTGAAGAAGAATGCAGATTCCAGGTGTGCAGACAACCAGCCAGCTGAACCATTTATGTGACCCCTAAAGGTCTCCAGTATATCATAAATATCTAGTAACCTGCCAGGTACATTTATGGAAGAATGTGTGAAACAAATGTTCCTAACAGGAAGCCTTTGGTTATCATTTATGTGGAGCCTGGAAGAATATTCCCTTTGTTATGTTAAATCTTTTATAGAAATTGCAGTAAAAGCTTGAAAGACTAGAAAAGAGTATTTTTTAAGTGGAAAGTCTATGTATGTTTCAAGTATGAATGGCTTAGCATTAGTGGTTGTTTTTTCAATAAAAGCAACTATTTTGCTTCCTTTATTTTCTGTATTACTATTTTTCTCCACATTGAATTCTTTTATGTGAAAAAAACTTCCCTGATGATCTTCCCTTCATTTATAATTGTGTGTATGTGAATTACTTCAAACTTTTTAGTTCTTTGAAAAAAAGACATTTAAAATCCAACTGTCAGATTGGCTTTTTTACAATGGGACCCAGCATCCAGCCAACAATTATCAGGATCATTTTGTTCAAGATGTTCATGCTAGATTGCTTACATAGACTCTGGGACTGAAGCAAGCAAACAAACAAACACGATGAAACAAAAAACTTGGAAATAGTAGAGAAATACCCTCCAGCTCATAATATATTTGGATGACTCTGTGCTCAAGATCATGTCATTTCTGTTTAGTCACTGAGATGCCCCCAAACAAAGGATGACATTTTAGTGTCTGCCTAGGAAGCACTTGGATATAAAGATGTCTATAAGTACCGTCAATCTGCTTTCATGAGCAAAATCAAAATTGGATATAAATGACAGCAAATACTTTCTATCCAGCTTTTACATTTATTTAGTGCTTTTGTTTAATGCCTAACATTTTTAAAGAAGTGCATGTTTTATAAAGAAGAAAATACAGTTTAATTTTTTGTTTGTCAGTATCTTCTTATCTTGTTTAGCATTAAGCACTAACCTCTCTGTTTTTCTAAAGAGAATTCTGCTCATCATGTGTCTTATGTTATCTTATACTATTCCTTATACATTTATCTTCTTTATGCTTGTTAATATAACCATTATATATTGATTATACAATAATTTAAATTCATTGTATCACTACATTAATAGAATGAAGCTGAAGAATTATTTGTGGGGAATTTTTATTTAGGTAATGCCAAAAGTAAAGAAACTGGAAATTGAGAAATGTTATAGTGGTTTAATATTATCATTCAAAAAATTTACTCTCAAAATTAGCATAATTCATTGTTAATAATATACACACCAAGCAAAGATTTCCTAATGGTTGCCTGTATATGTTAGGTTATCTTAATTAAAATATTTATAAGCTTTATCTCAAGTTTTGTATTATAGGACAGAATTTGGAAAGTATGCCATTTACTGCCAGAGATGTGTAGAAAGAACACAACAAAATGGAGATCGAGAAGCAAGACCCTCAAGAATGGAAATTCTTTCAACCCTTCTTCGGAACCCTTATCATCATTCTTTGCCCTTCAGTATCCCTGTGCACTTCATGAATGGGATATACCAGGTAAGTTAGACTTTCTACCCTGATGAAAATATCCTTAACCTAGAATCCTATGTGTAATCTCGATGGGCTAGAGAAGGGTTGCTGTCTACCTACTTGTGTCAACAGCTGCTGGTGATAAATGGGCAAATATGTTAGATCTTCTATCAGAACAGTGGAGTTTTGAAATAGTTGTACTCAAAAGGATTCACACTCAAAACAGCCTTCATGTTGAACCAAATAAAAGAGGAGTTTTCCCAGTGGGGAAACTGTACATATGAGGAACCTACATATATGAGTTTATTTTAATTTGTAAAACAAAATTGCTGCTATAAAATACTAAAAAACATGAAAAAAATCAACAACAAAACCTAAATCATGTGCATTTGTACAAAGAAGCTCATGTGAATTTTATGCTAATGAGGAAAGAATTGCCCCCCCAAAGTATGGAAAAAAATTCGAATGTTCCATTGAGTCTGCCCCATCTCCTCATATGCCTATCACATCATTCTATCACTAACACTTTTTCTTGTTTGTTCATCTTGTACATTTAACTACCATTGTAGTTACATGGAGTCCATTCTGATAATGTGGGTAATCTGTCATAAAGCCAACTTAGTGTTAACTTTGATTGCATCTGCACCATCATATTTTCTAATATAGTCAAAGATCCAGGGTTGAGATATAGACATAATTTTGCTAATTGTATCTCTACAAAATGATCTAGTCTTCCCAAACTTTAATTTTCATAACTGATACCTTTTATGTAATTCCTTTATGTAAGGAGGGAATTTCTAGAGCCCTGATTTTTCACGAGGACAATTTGTTTCTGGCCTTTATGGCATTCAGGAAGTTACATCCAAATGTTTGCATTATTCCATGTTGAGATTTTACCTTTTGCAGTGCTACCATCGAATGCCTTGAGAAAGTACTTAGCACAAACTTAGCACTATGCTTTCTGTGGATGAGTGTGAATAGAGTAAAAGACAGTTAATATGAGGTTCAAATAATAACAAATCATTAAGTACAAATATCCTCGAGACATTGCACACAAATTTCACATACACATATGTACATTTGCATAAATCTACTAAACATCCTCATTATGTTTCTGATTTTCAAATGTAATTTTGTGTCCTATACTTTTATTTGGTGAGTCCGATAACGCTCCACATAAAAATGCCATGGAATTTGAAAACAGTGCCTTCTCTGAGAAATGGAATAGGAAAAATAAAAGAGGAGTTTCAGTGCTGTTATAATCTAATGAAGAAAAACAAAAATATTTTGGTTAAAGCCTTCCCCCACCAGTATACTTGCTAGGCGAGGGAATAATTGCTAACCTTAGGTGTGTACCAGTTTAGTCTTTTTAAAGTCTCCAAATCTCAGGGATTATCTGGGAAAAACATCTCAATTCTAGATGCTTGCTTGTTAACTGAAGTAAGCATGTTCCAAAGCTAGCAATGAGTCTTTGTGGCCATAAGCTTTTTATCGTGGAATTGAGATACTTAACTTCCTATTAAAGAAATAAGCACTAAAGTGTTCATTTGCTTAAGTGTGTTTCTGGCTTATATTTTGTTTGTTTATGGATTATGTATTATAATTCTTGATTTACTTTTAACTGGTAGGCATAATATCTCTACAAGACATGTATAGCTGCCAAATGATCTATTTGGAAATTATGTATGTTGACTGAAGCTAGATTTCTGAATTCTTATAGAAGGCTAACTACTAAGACAATATTCATATTCCTCTGTGGCGCTTTGGGGGTTGGAGGGAGTGAAAACAACAACATAAATATGTGTTATCATTAATCATGCATCAAGTATGAGCTGTTTCCCTCTTAAAATCGAAGTTTGAAATGCACATACTTTTTTTTATTAAGAGAACAGCTTTATTGTTTATGTTTAGGTAGTTGGATTTGATGCGTCCACCACGGTGGAAGAATTTTTGAACACTCTGAACCAGGACACTGGAATGAGGAAGCCAGCACAGTCTGGATTTGCATTGTTCACAGATGATCCTTCTGGCAGGGATTTAGAGCATTGTCTTCAAGGAAACATCAAGGTAAAACCCAGTCCTTTTAAACAGGCAGACTCAGAAAACAACAAAGAAGCTACTCTTGGCTATTGGCAAAAAGTTTAGTTTTCAAGACATGTAAGCAGCCTAATCTTCACAATAAATAAAGATTGCAGGACTTTGTTGAAGTCATAGGAAATTACTTCACAATCTGCACACCCTCATACTCCATGTTAAAGAGAGAAAAAGGCATAATAATAGTAATAATGCCCTAAATATTAGGACAACCAGGGTGAAAATGTGGAGGTTCAAATAAAATGGCTTTTCATTTGACTCATTCACTAAGCAAAATTTATTGAGCTGTTTACTGCATCCCAGTGGGAAACACAAACGGCCACCAGATACCGTCTTTGCCCACAGTCAATTTAGAATTTGCTTAAGGAAGAGCAGCTTATTACATTAGGAACCTTAAACTACAGTTGAGAGTTCTAAATGATTTTGTGAACATTGTACAAAGGGAGACATTAAGTTCAGCATTGGAAATTAGGGAAAATCTGAACTGAACTTTAAAGGATGAGTAGAAAATGAACCTGTAGATACAAAGGGATATCAGATATAAGGGCAGTCATGAAAAAAGACAGAAAATTTAAAAAAAAATCTAGGTTCTAGTAAAATAGCTTTAATAAAGTTTCCATCTAGTAATAGCCACAAATAGAAAGATAGGCTGCAGTATAATAAGGAATGATAGAGAAATAGTCACTCATTTACCAGTATGAAAATTGAGGCCCAGATTGGAATATGATTTACCTTAAATTAAACCTCTAGAACTGGGACTGGACCCTTTCCTTGTTTCATGTGATTCTTGATTGGTTTTGGGAATAACTGCCGGCTGTGAGGTGAAGATATTTCTATGATTGGAGATGGAAGAGTTAGAGTAGAGTAGGGGAAGGAAGTAACGCCCACAAATTTAGAGCACAGGAAATAGCAACATTTCTCTCAAACTGCCAAAGGCCAGCTCCATTTGCAGACCAATCTGTTGTGGCTCCATGGGGTTTCACAGAATGCTTTTCCAACTCAGGTTTAGTTCTTTGGATGTGTTGGTTAGTAGATATGGTTTCCCCTGAAACCCCTGCCTACTTCTTCAGCAACATACTGGGAAATCTAGATACATAAATATCCATTTCACCTCAGCTCCAGGTATATTCTGTTAAAGTCAACAATTACAAATGTAAATTTGTGAGACAGACATTCCTAAACCACCGTCGTTAATAATTAGCCAAGAAGATAATCTAGTATTTTTGGTTGGCTTGAGCTGAGTATTAGGGGCTTCCATGAATATCTGCTTCCCACATGTTTTTGAAAACTTTTATTTATGATTCTGTAAATGAGCAGTTTATAAAAATAAAACACTTGGTTCTTGAAGAATTTTTGTTTTTTCCCTGTCAAAGAATTTTAGGATTATATTTCAAATTTCTTTAGTATGACTTCAATTATTTTTTTGTCAACTCAAAATGTAGAAAGAAGGTTTCTTCTTCAGTGACTAAATCATGAAAAAATTTCTGGAATCTTCTTGTATCCAGTCTCATGCAGTCCTTCATTAAGATTCCTTTTTGAGTAAAAAATTCATGGCCACAGTCCAAAGTTAATGTGTGTCCAGAAGGATAAGTGGACCAAAGAGTGATTCATAATTAAAATCCTAAACACAGAGCTGAACAAAAGCTTAAAACAAAAGTCTTCAATCCATTTGGTTTGATCACGTTAATTGAAAATTTTCTGTCTGCAGACATGCTTCTCTTCAAACAATGCTATTTGAAAAATATAAATCTCCATTTTATACTCTCCTAGATTTGTGACATTATTTCTAAATGGGAACAGGCTTCCAAAGAACAGCAGCCTGGGAAATGGGAAGGTACGAGAACGGTTCGTCTAACTTATAAAAACAGGTGCGTAATGTTGTATGCAAATGCCAGAGTATGGGCCTGCAGCTGTGCTCAAACCACGCACCTGCAGTTTCCTACTGAATGACCTTAAAAGTCTTGATTTCATTTGTTTGCTTTCCTAAAAATGATAACCTTATTTCTGTAGGCAGATGCTGTCACGTAAAATTTTGTTTCTAATTTTAATCTTTTGATGTCACAGATAGCTTTATTTTATAAAAATTGTGTTTAAGAAAGATTAGAAAAAATTGTAAGAAAAACTATCTGAAAAATATCTGCTCTCTTAGAATGGTAAAATACAAATGTTAATTTTTTTAATATGATTTCTAAAAAACTTGAGTAAACTGTTTTTTTAAAGAAAAGGGACAGGCAGGAAGAGAGAGGGAAGAGCACTTTATTTAGTTGTTCATCACTGGTTTCCTTCGCCCTGGTCATGGAATTCTACTGGTTTAAACCACTAGGCCACCAGAGTACACCACTAGAAGCATTTTTATTTTTATCTAGTTCTTCAGGCTGGTTGTTTCTCCCCAGACCCAGGACTTGAACCCAGCGGTATGTGGCCTGAGCTCCTTCGGAGGCGATTGACCTAACCACTATTCCACCAGGGTGCTCCACATATTAGTCTTACTACAGATCTGCAGTAGGATATAGCTGAGTATTTCATCCTTCTGAGGAACTGAATAATACTGTCAAAGGAAATTCTGCAAGTGAAAAGGGAAAGAGTCAATGAGGTTGGAGCACGTCCCTTCTACAGATAATTTTAATATCCTTTGGCTTATAGTCAGAAACCAGGTGTTTTCATTTTTAAAAAATACTTTGTTTCCTGCCATGTAGTAGCAGAAGGTAGTACTTAATGAACAGTATTCCCTGATAAAATAACAGTAAATGTACCCAAAAAAAGTTATTTTGCTGGTTTTATTTGGATTTTGCACCCCATAAAATAGGAATTTGAAATAGTGAACAAGAACACGGAGAAAGTAATGGATGAACTATTGACTTCTTTCAGAGACCTCCTTTTGGAAGATGTTCATAAACCTAAAATTGGAATGAAAAATTACAGGCATGATGAAATCTCAAGAGTGTAATAGCCTTTGATCTAGTTCAAGGTTTCTTTTATTACCAATCTATCCCACAGAAATACACATATAAGTGGCCCAGCATATTCCAGTATGTTCCAGTATCTTCTTTGCCTCATTTCTTACAACAGTGAAAAATAAGGATGGGGAAGTGGGACTTATATGTTTATTGATAGGGGAGTGGATAGGTAAATATGGTACATTCACATTGTGGACTCCTTCATATAGTCAACTGCCAAAGGGCTGCCCACAGTTTGAACAGACTCCTTTGATCGAAAAATGGTGGTTGCGAGCCATTCGGGCCTCTCCATTCAAGGGTGCATGAGCTGTGGTGACTCACATGAGTTCTGAGTAACAAGAAGGTGACTATTAAGCTCTGGTATCCAAGCAGGATTAGTTAGATAATGGAAATCTAAAAAGGTGTACTCCTGAGGAACCTCTTTACACTGATGGACCTTCATCTGTGGCTCTTTGGTAATGGGTGAGAAGGGAAAACTGGAAGACTTAAACCTTCCAGGTGATTGTCTTAGTTCTGTGACCACTGAAGAGGTGGTTCTCAACTGTGGGTCCTGGACATGTATCCTCAGTCTCATATGGGAGCACACTATAAATGCAAATTATTAGGTCCCACGTCAGACTTACTGAATCAGAATCAGGGGAGGGGGATGTGACTCAAGAGTCTGTGTTTTAATAATTTTCCAGGTGATTCTTATGCAGGCTGAGTTTTGAGAAGTACTGATCTAGAGTATTTCATTGCTGCCCCTATTTCTCTGTCTTACCTTTTGTGGAGGGAGCCAGCTCCTGGACCTGACTGCCATCTGTCTGTATACAGAAAATGTTCAGAAAGTCTCTTGTGGTTTTGTTAGAACTAAATGGAATTACTTCCGTGTCTAAGACTTGTAAATACTCAATACATACTAATTCTGACTGTGAGGGCTACAGTTGGAACCAAAATTAAATTTGGATGAAATGAAGAAGAAGTGGTCTAAAAAACTCAGTTAAGAATAATATTCCAAGTCTAGCAAATGCTTCTAGAAGGAACAAAGAGAGTTGAGAATAACACATAAGAAAGATTGCCGTGTTTAAAAAAAAAAAAAAAATCCTCATGACGGTATCTTTGACATGAGAAGAAAAAGAAACTGAGCCAAAAGATTCAAGTTTTAACAAAAATCTGAAATGACTGGATAGCCACAAGTCTGAAAAGAACCATGCTTCTAAATATGGTTGTGAACCACATCTGTGTATAAATAGCTTAGACAATGAGTCCTAATTTTGTGACACAGTTGGAAACAGTTGACTGTGACCATGCTGTCAAGGACTTGATTCTGCCTCAGTCAGACAGCACTGTAATGAGCACACTGAAAGTACCACTTCTCAGTAATGAATAGGTTTTGAGCTTGAACTCACAGACCACCATTGATAAACTAATGTTTCAGTCTGACTCATTTAAGCTGTTTAATTTAATACTGTTTCTCACTCTGTATTTGAAACTGCAATTCAAGGCATGATTTTAACAAAACAAAGATGGCAATGATCCATCCCTGAAGAGAATAACTCTTCCTTCTGCCCTCTGTAGTCCCATGTGGTTATTATTTTCTGGGGCATACTTTAATACTTCCAGCTCTGCCACCTCAAGTACCTGTATCCATTGACTCTAAGTCAGGAAGCTTCTTGAAAGGTCACATAGTTTATTCCATTTCTTCCAGCTGTGTTCGCACTAAAAAATAACCAGAGTGAAGAGACTTGTGATTTTAAAGTCCTCTTAGCATCTCATATAGTCATCATCATAGTAACAAGTAACATAGTCGTGTCATATAAACACCATTTATTGAGTGCTCACCAGACCCTGTGCTGAGCTCTTTATACGTATCATTGCATAGAAACATAACAATCCTCCTATGAGGTATAGGTATTGTTATCTCCATCTTATAGCTGAGGAAACTAAAGCTTAAGAGAATTAAATCAGTTGCTGAGGGATAGAAAAAGGGATCCTTTAGACTTTTGGAGGTAGATTCCTATGTTTAGCAATTCTCACTGCCATTTGTTCATCCATTCATGGAGTTAACTCTGTTCAGTGTCTGCTGGTGCCAGTCTTCTTGAAGCCCTAGAGAGCCCAAGATGAGCAGAGTTTCCCTACGCATTAGAAGCTTACCATTTATAGGGGAGTCAGACTTGCAATCTTAGCAATGTCGTTAATGCTGTAACAGTGTGAACAGTATATTTGGGGACTGAAGAACATGGACTCTGAAGAAATTACCTGAGTTGGAATCCTAGCTGTCCCACTCACTGTGTGGCCTTGAACAAATTACCTTCTCTGTGACTCAGGTGCCTTCTACATGAAATGGAGATGAAAATAATATCTACCTTTAAGGTGTCTGAAGGACTGAATGTTGGCAAATGTAGGCACTTGAATCAGGGCCCACCATGTAGGAAGTGCCCCAGGGATATTTGCTCTTCCCATGAATATAATATGTCTATATACAAGATGCAGTGACTACAGAGAGAGAGGCTTTGTAAAATGGTGGTAAATTCTGAGCGGATGACTTGAGGGGGGAACCATAGATGTGGGATGAGAACAGGGAGGGAATCACAACTTCAGATTCAGTAGTGTTAATGGCAGATCTTGGAGGAAGGAGTGAAGAGAAGATACATGGAGAGTGAAGGCAAGCTGCGCCCTCGGTAAGTTTACAAGATGATAAGAAAGTGACAGTAGGAAGTATATCTCTGAAAAATGGAATCTAGAGCCAGTTGGAAGCAAGGGAAAGGATTACCTGCCGGTGCTGAGAGCGCAACTGAATTTGAAAGCCATATTTGGGTAATGGTAGTGGGCCACCTTGTGATGGGATTTCTGTTCTAGAGTGTTCAGCTTCCTGGGTGCCAAGTGAGGAGCTGAAATTTGGGGATACACCTGCTATTTAACCCCTGCCCTGTCTGCTGTGACAGAGCCTCTTTCTCTGCCTCATGTCTCTAGGTTTAGGGGGCAGCTGGAAAGCAAGTCAGATTGTGAAAGTCTCAGGTTGCATTCCTCTGGCACCTTTCCTGCTCAAGATCTATGGATTTGATTTTCTGAATTCTTGGTCATTTTTTGACTCTAGTTCATCTCTGCAGTGCTTTCAACTCCCTGTGAAGTTGTTGGAACCCAAATTGTTTCACTAGGGGCTGAGCCAATGATGCCTACCTATTATATTCCCATATGTGTCTAAGATGGTTTTTCCCATTTTTGCTTATTAGAGAACTTCTTTTTCCCTTCCTAGAAATGACAGAAAATGTACTTTTGTTCTTCTTGCCTGTAGCATTTGTACATTTGGTTCTTTCCCCTTCCATGCTATATTACCAATTGAGGCTTTCAGAAGGAACTTTCTAATAGTAGCATTTAGCACAATCTTAGTGGATTATAAGGATGAATAAGGCATAAGTTCTCAACTTCTGGTGGAAACACTAAGTACATGCAAAATTGTTAGCATGCCAAAAGAGAAGAGCTTTCATCTTAAGCTTTTGTTTTTGTTTTATATGTCTTCACTGATAATGGTTCAAATTTAGATCTATTTTATTGCCCAACGGTTTTCTTCTACCAGTTAAAAATTTGTCATCATGCAATCACAGATAAAATGGAGCTTAGATGTTTATTTTTCTGGGAACCACTCTGACTGCCCAGGCCAGTGATTGTTAAACTGGGGCAAGTGAGAAGAATGATCAGCAGCACGGAGAGGAGGGGCTTTTCAAAGTATACTCACCGTGCTTCTCCTGAGATTCTGACCCTGTCATCCTGCCATTTGAGATAATTACTGCAAGAAATTCTCTAGCTGAGGGCAGTGTATCATATCCCTCCAGTGTTTATGGAGAAAAACACTGAAAACCTAGTTACAACCATTTGGGCAAACACCCAACAAATGCTGGATCTAAGTCTCTTTTGATTTGCCATTGTGTTGTCATGAAAACATTAAGGTTTGTCCAGGTGCTTCTTCCCCACCTCACTGTCAGAGCGTCATGTGCCTGATCTGCAGCCCACACTTAAGAGCCCAGAAGCCTCCATAGAAGGAAAGGGTATCATATATAAATACAGAAGGTCACTGATTTAACGCGCCCTCCGAAGCAAGCAGGGCTATCTCGCATTTCAACAATTAGTCCTAACAGCATAGAAACTATTTTTGAACTTCTAAAGCTGCTCATCAAAACGTGGCAGTAAAAGAATCCAAGTAGCTAAATGTACAAATATTCTCTTTTAGATTCCCAGAGAAAAGTGCTTCTCTTGCCCTCTGCCACTTTGCTGTTGATTTTGAGGTGAAACCTTCATTTCCTATTCCCTGATGTATCTAAAATTATATTTAGGAAAGACCATGAGTGCTATGAAAATTGGGCTTATACTGCCCATTGAAATAAAGAGCAGCATCAGCATTCCTTACAAGAGAGGACATATTTTTTTTTACCAAATGCCTTGGGTCCTTTCTCAGTAACACTTAAGAATTTTAGGGCATTAAAAATAGCATAGACGCATTCCTCAACCTCTTCCTCAAAGCAATTTTTTCTCAACTTACTGAAAATGTTATATAGAACAAGCAGCAAAGGTCATTAACAGATAGTGATGGTCTAAGCTTTGATCATGCCCGGAACTGTCAGACCAACACCCTATCTGTTCTCTGGGTTTATCTTACCTTCTTTGTAAGAATGTCATTGAATGAAAATTTTCTTCCTTTTTTTACAGGCTGTATTTCTCAGTGCAAGCTCGTGGAGAGACTGATAGAGAAAAGTTGCTATTAATGTATCAGACAAATGATCAAATAATAAATGGACTCTTTCCTCTGAACAAAGACCTGGCATTAGAAATGGCAGCTCTTTTAGCTCAGGTAATTTCCATCCTAGGTAGAACAATATTTTGTAAAGATAGGATACTAATTTCTACACTGAATTAAATGTAATAACACAATATCCCCTTAATAATTCTTTGAATTCATTTTGCTGTGATTAACACCTTAAAAATTACAGGCATTATAATTATAGTTTGACTCTGAATTTCTGACAATTGCAATCATATACAATGAGACAGTACTCCATAAAGAAAACTCAGTTACTTAATTATCTTGAAAGTATATCGCTAGACTTGGTATTTAATAAAGAAATTTGAGTATAATGCTGTGGGACTAAGAATGCCATCATTTAGTAATCTGATAGGAATCAGTCTTTTAAAAAGCTAGAGCACTTTATTTACTAATTCTATCGATTAGGATTAAGTTCAGACTTCTATAAACACACAGAAACACATACAAATACTGACTTACTCAAAATATAAGTCTCTGTCTCTATGTAGAGAGATGGGCCTGCTGGCACCTCTGCAAAGTCATTAGGGGCACGGATTTCACCCTCCTCTCCATGCTGCTCTCCCTGGCATATTTTCTTCATGACCCCGGAGATCTGCCAGAGCTCCAGCTATGATGTCTCTTCTCAGCATTCAGTCTGGAGGAAAGGCTGAAGAAAGACAGGCCCTCCCACCTTTGAAAAACTTCCCAAGAGCTACATAGAACACTTTCATTTCTTAATCTCTGGACAAAATTTAGGTGCATGTCTTTGCCAACCTACAAGAGTTCTGGGAATGTAGTCTTAGCTGGGCAGCAAGGATCCTAGCTGAAAATGAGATTTCACTACTCAGAAAAGCAAGACTGGTCGTAAGAGGCAACCCTTGCTTAGTCTCTACCACACCTGAGTCTTTGCCTAATTGATAAAGAAAAATATACATCATCTGAACAAAGGCTTAGATTCCCCAGTTTCAGTCTTCTTGCTCTACACATCATCTCAGGACATCTTATTCGTTCATTTGATCTGCTACCTATACAAATGATTCTCATATCTTTTCTCTCTAGTTCATACTTCTGATGGATTGGACCTCTCTTGTGTTCCAAATAAGTCCCTTAAGACAGTTTATCAAAAGTATTTGTTTATATTTCAATCTCTCCTAAAGATACTAAATTATTTGAGGGTAGGTACTATGCTCAACTTTTTTCTTTTAGACACCACTTAGCACAAGGCCTGACCTAGAATGAGGCCTTACTTTTGGATGAATGAATGAATGAATGGAGAGGTGGATGGGTGGGTAGTCAGATGAATGGGTAGAAGGTGGCATCTTTGTAGCCGTTAATGGAATATTCTTTTATTAAGGACAAAAGGAGAATGAAAGGCTCTATTCCCAGGAATAACAATAGTAGAATAAAGAGTACAGTAACATTTAAGGAGAAAATGAAGAAGAAAGTAATGGTTCTTGCTCCATTATTTTCAATAGGGGCCATTAAAAAATCTAAGTGTTTTTTTTTTTCTTTTTTGAGATTTTTTTCTACCTTTATAACCTTTTTGTCTTTTATATTTGAATTCCTTTCCACCTTATTATTATCAATTAAAATAGTGCCAAAAATGAAAACCTACCCTGTGCAATAATAGTAGGCAATAATAGCATAGTGGTTATTAGCAAATATTACTAGATGGTGATATTAACCTAGGATGTTTAATGTAGCAATGAAACTGAAATAATGTTCTTTTTAAAAATGTTTTCAGTATCCTCTCTTTCCTCTATTTTGTATTAGGTGGAGATTGGAGATTTTGAAAGACCTTTTTCAACTCCAGCGGGGCATGTTACTCACCAGTGCAAAGCAAATCAAACTCTAAAACAAGTCATAGAGAAATTTTATCCTAAGAGATATAGAGATGACTCTTCTGAAGAACAGTTAAGGTAAGAACTATTTATAACTCTTTAAAAGGCAGACTCATCCTAGTGTTTTGAAGCTATTTTTATGCTCATATTTAAAAGAAGGGGGAAAATGAGCATGACATTTTTCTCAAGACTTTTAAAATATTGTTGAATACCAAGAGGTGATAGATCTTTTTGTTTAGATATGCTAGAAAACTTTAAAATCTATATTAAAATTTTTTTTTTGCATATTTAATGACTGGAACAAAACAGATCATCGCAGCTTCTGGAAGAACCATTTGTTCTTCCCTGACTTGTGCCTCTCCTCCAACTTGACCATGGCCTCTTGTGGAGTCTTTCTTGTGTTCAAGAGCATGGTCTCTGAAGACATCTTTGTTGGCATTTTTGTCCAAGAGGTGTTCACAGAGACCTGTGGGCATGAGGTGATTGTGGTTATAAACTTTCACAGAAAACTCACCCTTTGACCTCCTGGTGATTTTCTTCCTGTTCATGGCAACTGTCACCATGTAGGGGATTGTGAATTCGAGCCAGCAGAGTTGACAGTAGGCGTAGACTGAGGTGCCTTTATCAAGGTTCTGCACAGTGACTGCTCTGCCTCTGGAGCAGTGTCCATGCAGGACCAGCGCCACTTTCCTGGGTTTCATGAACTCACCATTTTGACAGCACCACTTGGGCCTACAGCAGAATATTAAATTTTTGTAATGGAAAAAAAATTTTACTTTAATTTAGATCTGCTTTTCATTCAGTCTTATTCATTATTGTCCAAATTAATTCTGCAAACAAATAAAAGATTAAAATTGTCTATAATTTTAATTTTAATAAAATTATAATAAATAATTTTAATAGAAAATTTAATAAATAAATTTAATAAATTTAAAATAATAAAAATTAATAAATAAAATTTAATAAAATTATGACAATTTTAATAAAATTGTCAATAATATGTCTAAATTTCTGGTGTTTACTAAAAAGTTTCCCCTTAAAGTATTTAATTATAAATAAATTGGAATAAAAAATGGACTGCCTTCTTGCACAAGATTTTTAAATATGAGATTTTAAATTAAACTCAACTCATTTGGAGTTTTGATTTTAGAGCGCCTATAAAGAAGAGTTGCAGGTTGAAAAATAGAGGCAAATTCAATTCATCATGAGTTTTTCCAGAGTAGAAACCATTTGTTTATGGAGAATAAATGGTTGCCTTCTTGATTTTATTAAAGAAATTTCCCGCATTTTCGGTATCTCTCCAAAGTTAGAAGTGGTGGTACCCACGACTCCATTAGGAATTGAGTGTTTGGTTTAAACTTCTTACATATTCTTTAAAAGAGAAAGGTATACCTTTTTACAACAACAACAGCAACTAACTAACAGAGCTAAGTTGGATACTGACAACAGAGCTAAGTTACCAGAGGGGTAAAGGGTGGGGTGTGGATTAAAAGACAGGGGATTCTGATGGAGAGTAGTGAAGGGTTGTTAGAAATTTGGTGGTGGCCATGGTGTGATAGCATACACTGATAAAGAATGAACCCACACTTCTAAAACTTATATAGTGTTGTAAAAAAAAAAGTTATTTCAATAAAAAATATATTTAAAGAAATGAAAATTAGCCCCTCCCTCCCCCCATCCCCATGGCTCAGGTGGTGAAGGCACAGGTCATGAAAGCCACGCACTCAGGTTTGAGACCTGGGGCCAGGGGGGAAAAAGAAATGAATAAATGAAAGTGAATCCTTTTATACTAATTTCAGAACATTGATTTCACTAACATGTGGTGTACAGAGAGACCAAACAAAAGAACCCGATCAAACAAAAATAGACTTTTTGTCTCTAGAATCAAATTAGTGGTTACAGAAGGGAGGGGGAGGAGGGCGGGCAAATCAGGTTAAAGGGGTGAATTATATGGTGAAGGAGAGAAGTGGACTGTGGGTGGAATACTTAACGTATTATTGACAGATGTCGATTTATGATGATTCACACCTTAAACCTATATGATGATGCTGTGACACAATGTTCCTTCATTAATTTTTGTCTAAACACTGAAGTAAACTAACTTCACTAAGATTTGACTTTTAGCTTAGCCCATTAAAATTTTTACCTGAAGGAATTGGAGAGGGGAAGGTAGATCATGATGAGAATGCTGATCGTCCAATCCAAGAATTTGTTAAAAGGAATTCTAATGAAAAGGACAAGTGGTGCCATGGAGTCATAAAAACAGCAGCGTCACCTAGTTACACCTGGGGATTGCATTTGTGCCTGGAACTGACTCAAGGGTGGGGAGGATGGTACATACTTCATGTTTCTGCTTTTGTGTTTTTGTTTTCATTCTTTCCTTTTTTTTTTTTAGGCAGCTTTGCCAGCGCCTGTCGACCAGATGGATGGCCCTCCGGGGACACAGTGCTGCAGACTGTGTGCGCATTTACTTGACAGTCGCCAGGAAGTGGCCATTTTTTGGTGCCAAGTTGTTTCTTGCAAAAGTAAGAAGGAATGGGAGGGAGATGCATAACAAAAACATTTGTGTACATGTTCAGTTCTGTTTGGGTCAGCAGAGTAAAGCAGAGTAACAGTGACCGCAGGTTTAGTTTATTTGGTTTTTAAAAAGGAAATAAGGGAATTCTAACAATTTAAAGATAACAATGAAGGGAAAGGCATCAGCTTCTCTATCTTTTCCCCTCTGCTCAACTTCCCCCTGCTTTAAATCATTTTTTGACGTGCACTGGTGGTTTAGCAGCTAAGTCTGCCAGGTGCAGTCCACATACAGCCCAAGGACCTGGGTTCAAGACCTGGGGCCAGGGGAAACGACCAATTAAAAATACATAAATACTTCCTCCTCTCTCTTTCTGCTTGCCTTCATTGCTTTCTGCACCTTTCCTTAAAAAAAAAAAATTCTTACGTGTATTGGGCTAACATTAGATTGAAGATAATAACTAAATTCTGCTTTCTTCTCATAATTCACTCATGTACTCTCACTCATTTGCTCATTTATTTAGTGACTATTGAATGAATTCTGTTTGTCAGGCACTGAGTTCAGTTCTAAGGATACATAAGCCTGGGTTTCGGATGGGTTGTTCCCAGATGTCCAGGAACTCACAATCCAGTGTTGCCTTCGGGCCTGTGAGCAGTCACTGTGTGGTGATGGTGGTTGAGTGACATGAGCCCAGTGCTGCAGGAATGCTGAGCACGGAGGTGGCCAGCGGGGCGGCCAGCCCTTTCCCGAGGGAAGAACTATACTTTTAAATCCTCTTCTTTCTTTTGAAACATGTCAGTTTGTTCTTTCTCTTAAAATGCATTGGCCTTCTGTTACATTTTTCCATGTGTTTGGTTTGTCCCCACTAATGAGTTGTGTACTCACTGATCCTCAACTCCTCCTCTGGTGGTCAGTGTGCTGCTTTTTACTTAATTATTGCTTAATGCATATTTGCTGAATACCTGAAACTTTGAGCCAGTCAGTTAACCTTTCTGGACCTCAGTGTTTTCATCTGTCAATGAATAACTTGGACAGGAATGTAAAGTGTAAGGTAGCTTCTAACTCTGATTCTATAAGTGACTATAGTTAGTAAGAAATTATTTTGCTACTGGAATTGGAAGTTGTATACAAAGTATGTGAACAGAAAAGTGATAAAGTTAATATACTTACACATCTTAAAATTAACACACTTGCAAGAAGTTAAACCTGTTCTTTAAAAATATAAGGAACCGTAGCATTTTACAATTAATTTTAATTCTAACTTCAGCATTTGAAGAAATGTTAAATATCCTTTGATAATATATTAATATTTCTGTACTATTTTTACCAAATATTAGGACTGAATTATTTTGCATGTTGCATGACTGATATCTCTTTTTGCTCATTTTTTTCCTGTGTAATAGGGAGACTCCTCTGCTTAATATTTTCCATTTAAAAACCATATACAAAGCATAAAATTTAGCATTTTTGTCATTTGTAAGTGCACATTTCTATGGCATCAGTAAGCACATTCGAATTGTTGAGACACCATCCCCACCATCCCTCTCCAGAACTTTTCATCTTCCAAGAACAAAATCTTCTGGACTCACTATTTCTCCCTCCCTCAGCCCGTCTGTTTTCTGTCTCTCCGAATTTTACTACTCTAGAAACCTCATATAAGAGAATCATGTAATATCTGTCCTTTTATGATTGGCTTCTTTCTCTTTGCCTAATGGCATCATGGCTCATCCATATTCATAGCAGGTGTCAGTTATCTGTCAAAGGGCAGATAGGTTGAATGGTTTGGGTTGAATGGTGTCCTTTTTGATACTTGCCTGCTGGAAACCAGTTACAGTGGACAGATTTTTAAAGAACACAGTTTCTAGACATGATATTGTATATCTATTATATATCTGATTCTGTGCATGATACTCTGATAAATTTTCCTACGTATATGTCACATAAGATTCATCCCAGTTCCTTTCAATAGTCTTGACATTCTTTGATAAGATTTATGAGAAATAGTTGAGTTTTTATCATAATTTCATAATATCATAATTCATTCAGTTGTTAACTGCACAAAACAATCATTGTAGAATGCTGGAAAACATTCATGGATTTTAATTGGGGCTTAGTAATGAGATATTCTTTTCATAAGTATAATGCCACTGCTTTCTGCATTAAAATTTAGTGGAAATTTTAGTATTTCTCATTACTCTGTCATACAGTTTCTTATTTTTATTCTTTTTTATCAGACATTAAAAACCAGATTTCATAAAAAGTATTGAATGGTAAATAATAATCCTTTGCATTGTAACAACACTGCATACCTTGAAAAGCACATGGATGTATTTTGTTTCATTAGGAATTTGATCATCAAAGGACCCCACAAATTTTGTTAGCTCTGAGCTAACAGAAAAAAAAAAACAGACATAGACATTATTGATCCATGTTAAAGAAGAGGAAATTTTGCCTCAAAGAGATAAAGTAGCTTGTCCAAATGCACACGATAGTCATCTGAGTCTCAAATCCAGGTCCTCTACTATCAAATTCACTGCTCATTCCAGTCTGCCACACCTCCTCCCTAAGAGAGATTTGAATGATCAGTTGTTTTGTTGTTGTCGCAAATCCTATTTTGCACTTAGACTGAAAAATATTTCTGTAATTTTAATATTTATCATATAGTGTATTTTCACCTCTTCATAGCCCATAACACCATCATCACTTGGAAGTTCTTTCATGTGGCTGGCTGTACATGAGGATGGTTTAAGCATCTTAGAATACAACTCCATGGTAAGATTAAATGGTAAAGTTTTGCATTGAGTCCACTATTTTCATTGCTCAGTGTACCACAAATGGAAGGTAGTCTGATTTTTCTCATTCATGAAAAACATTCTTTCTAATAACTGTATATTAGTAATTTTACAAATACAACTATGATTATAATTTACTCTTTTAAAACAATATTAGATAAATTATATATTTTATATATTTTATTTTATATATTTTATATATTTTATATTTTATTTATTTTATTTTATATATTTTGTAATTATATATTATATATTTTGTCTGAAAAAATATTAAGATATTGTGACTAAATTGAAATCATAGTTCTTAATTACTGATATCATCATTTATAGTGTTAGGAAGATTGCTTCCCTTATAAAATGAGAATCTTTAAGACAACATTAAAACAGAAACTTTCAATGACCAAAGTTTAAGTTCAATTTGACTAAGCCTTCTATAACAATTTCTGTATTATCACTCACCAGTTTATTTGTACATTTTATTTATGTATGCAGTATCACAGAGCTTTTTGCATGGTTAAATATAAAGTCAAACTAGCTTTCATATGTCCATTTATTTATATAATATTTAATTTCTTTTGTATCATATTTCATGTGAGTCAAATTATGCAATAAAATTTTTTCTTTTTTTTTAAACCTGGTAGGTAAGAATTGCTAAATTCATCTATAGGCGTAGTGGGCTCTCCTACCTGTGGTATAGTCAGCGCTCACTAAAGATTTCCCGGAAACCAAACCTATAGTGTTATAATAACTCTTTTTTCTTGTAATTACTTAAAAAAAAACTTTTTAAGGATTTATATTTCCTAACTACATTTTAATTCTTGAATGGATGCCTTGAAGATAGGTTATAAAATCAATGACTCTAAGTCCATGAAATATTGCATACCAGTATTGAGTTAGCTTAGCTCAGTAAACTAATTCCTGGGTTCTGGTGATAGACACCAAGGCCCGGAAGTAGACACTGGTGGGCTGCAGGAAGTAGACACAGCTTTCGAGGACTCAGAGTCAGAATGGACTGCTCAGTATGCAAACCGGTCATTAGCTATGCATATTCCAATGCTTTTAGACTTCACATTTTTGACTTATATATTTTTTTAATTTAGCAACAGATTAGGAAAAATATTTGCTGCATATATGACAAAGGGTTGGTATTCTTTATATACACATATGTATTTTAAAACAGTAAAGAAACTCTGGAGACACCAATAGACAAGTGGGCCAAGGCCATTCACAGATGACTTTCAAATGTTGAGTCAATGTATTTAAAAATCTTCCTCTTGTAATCAAATAATTTTTAAAAGAAAGGTGCGATCAGGAATGAAGGCAAGTAGGCAGGCAGGCAGGAAGAAATAGGAGGAAGAAATATTTTTATTTTATTTTTATTTAGTTGTACATCCTGGTGGTTCTCCCTGGCCTGGGATGTGAACCCAGGTACTTGGCATGTATGTGGTCTGCACTTCAGCTGGAGACAGTTGACCAAGCAACTACTTTACCAGAGCATGCTGTAATCAAATAAATTTAATTTAAAACAGAGAGATTCAAACTTTTCATTGATCAGGTTGGCAGAGATGGATAAGAATGATAGTGCCCAGCAAGACTGTGGTGCTGGGGATTTAAATGGGTCTGACCTTTCTGGAGGAGAGTTTGGAAACAGTCCAAAAAGTGTCTTTACTTTTATGAGGGAGCAATTTTGTTAAGATTTATAACCAAGGCACTTCCTGGTGGAGTAGCAGTTAGGTCAATCAGCTCCGAAGAAACACAGGTTGGACCCCCGGGTTTGAGTCCCAGGTCCTGGTGAATACCAGTGTGAACAATGGAATAAAAAGATAAATAAAGTGCTTCTTCCTCCTCTCCAAACAAAAAGAGATTTATAAGCAAAGAAATAATTAAGTATAATTATGAAATATGCATTGTAGTATCACTTACAATGGTAACAAAAATGACTTAATTATCCTGCAATAGGAGATTGGTTAAATAAAGGGTTACCCATGTAATCATGTAAATTGATGTTATACCAGCACATTTATTGTCATGGAAAGATATTCATAATATGTTGTTAAATTTAAAAAAGGTAAGTGCATACAAAACAATACACATAATACTACTGTTATATATATATATATATATCAAAAATCTGTATATCAAGGTGAACCATATGGATTTACCAATATATGATCACTTTTACTTTAAAAAGTATCAGTTTTATATGGTTCAACCATAGATACATAGATACGTTAAAAGACATTTATGAAAATAGTAGCTGTTTTTCCACTGGATGCTGGACCATAGGGGCTCTTTATTTTCTACTCTTTCTGCAGTAATTGTTTCTGAACCAAAATGTATTTTTTATGTATTTTAATAATAAAGGTAAATAAATGATTCCTAAATAAAATGAGCAAAACTATCTATTTTGGATGATAATCGATTTGATCTTAGAAAAGAATTTATGTACTAGACCATAATTAACATCAGCATTTTAATGGGGGTGTCATTATCACATATATGTTATATAATGATGATGTTATATGCAATGTTGTTAATCATTTCTCATCTTTAAAAGTAAAGAGCATGCAGCATAATTATTTATTTTTCTCTTTTGAAGAGGTTAATAGTCAGCTATTTGTACAAGAGTCTAATGACCTTTGGAGGTTATCAAGATGATTTTATGATAGTCATTAACAATACACAGTCAAAGGACAAACCAACAGAGAAATTGCTGTTTGCCATGGCAAAACCAAAAGTAAGTAGGCTTTCTGTTTAACTTTTTCACTCATTTTTTTAAGATACTTACAGTGCAAGGATTAAGTTTCAGATGGGAAAACAGCCTTATAATTAAACAGCCCCAAGTCCAAACTCTGGCTTATTGCATCTTTCTAAACCTTAGTTTCTATATCTTAAAATGGTATGATATTACTTCCTTTTTTGACTTAAGATTAAATGAAGGAATTAAACAGTACTTATCCCAGTGCCTGATGTATAGAAAATTAAAAATAACATTATCTTAGTTACTTGGAGTGATTCCCTTTAAGGGCACATTTGTGGGAAGAGTAAAGTTGTATCATTAAAATGTAATTTTTCCTTTACTATTTTTAGCATACTATGTAGTTTTAATATTTCTATGTAAAAGCAATAAATAAAGGCCTACATTCAACATGGAATTTCAACGTTAGGCTAAAGAATGAGAAATTAATTTTCCTAAAACTTTATTTTAATATTTATCAACTGAAAGAGACTAGTATTTTAGAATCTGAAACCGTTTTAAATGGCAGATATAATTCTTAATTAAATCTATTCTTAGGTGAAGACAGGTGTTTAAGTTTATAAGATTGTGGCTACGATAAGCAGAATTTCTTAATGTTGCACAGCTATAAAAGTAGCTTCAAGATAAATGATAGAGTGCTATGGACTGTCTCATTTTCTATTATTGCCTATAAGTTTGTTTTTTTAAAGAATCACTTTCTGCTGGTTTAAGTAATGGAAAAAAAGCTCAGTTGTCTTGCTGGTACTGAACATATAAGTGCTTCATTGTTTGATCTGGAGAGAAGGGAATTCTGGTCGCCTGGGCACTGGCAGATGGGAACCACCCACACTGTTTTGAAATGATGAAAACTTCTCTAAGGACTGTAATGATTCTGTTGTCCTTGTTTTAGATTCTTGAAATCACGCTTTTGATCGCCAGTTACATAAACAACTTCCATCAGCAAAAGGCAGCATTTCATCACCTGTCTGCTCCAGCCCTGCTCTCAGCCCCAACTCGGGGACCCCAAGCCAGGGCAATGGGAAGCCAGCCCCTTCTGTCAAGCAACAGGCCAACCAAAGGCCCCACTTTACTCTGAAAGCTCTGGAGCCTGTACATTCACTCCTGTCCTCAAGCAGTGACTGCATCGACTCCAAAAAAGTTCATTTATATCCTGGTGGCATAGCACCTACATACTAGTATTACCAACTTTAAAAATAACGAGGGTTGCACTCTTTTACTTGATTTCTACATATTCAAATGAATGCCAATGATTAAACGAAAACACAAAATTTGCCCACACATGGATTTTCTCATAGATTACATGAGCTAAAATTCATCACTTTTTCCATCTCCCTTCTTCCTTGCCATCAGACACACTGTGGGTTTTTGTTTTGTTTTGTTTTTTTTCTTGGCAATCTTTAGAAAGGGAGTTTCCAAACCCTCATTTGGCAAACCAGTTGATCATTTGGAAATGCTCACTGCCAAAAAATTAAGTACTGTAATTAAAATGTGCTTTTAATTAATGATATGGTCTTTGGAAAGCTACAGAGCACATGGTATAAGAAACAGCTGCAGGCTGGTGGGTAGATTTGTAGAGCACGTGCATTCAGTCTTCCAGCCCTAGGAATCCTTGTTTGAGAAAACAGGAGTTAGATAATCAGAACCTCCCAGGTAGTATTAGAAAATATACCCTGTCACCTTTTCAGATCACTGGAGAGTAACATTTAAAATGAGGTAGAGACTCCTGACATTCCTTGTCTGTCATCAGAGCCCAAGATCACTGGAATATTGCCCACATTTCGTTGCATTTGGTGCTGGGTCATCTTGCTCTTGCTCCGTTAGATAATCATATCTGTGAAAACAAAGACAATTATTAATTCTAGTTTGAAAATAAATTCCCAAAATATATTCTAAAGAAAAAGAAAAAGTGATTCTTCTGTCAAAGGGTACAAAATTTTAGTTGAAAGGGTCTAGAAATGCATTACTTTACTAGGTTACATACTTGGTCAGTACATTCCAGTATATGTCAAAACAAAGTAACTAGTATTCATGATCGAAATGAAACTGTGATAAGACGTGAAAATTGTGTTAGCAAAATGTATAATTGCGATAGTAATCATGAATATATTTATGTGCAGAATATATGTATTTATTTTTGGACATATATTTATCACTTTGTGTATGGTATTTTTTAACCAATTTTTAAAAAAAATGTTAGCTACTGAATAAATTTGTTAGCTGAGCCTTCATGTTTTCTTCTTTGCTGCTTTCTACCTATGGCAATGTATTGTTTTCCTACTAGGCCTTTTTGAAATGTCCCATCATATATTAACATCCTTCAAAAGAGCAGAGCCAGGAAATACTCTGTTCAAGAAATACTCTGTTCTCTGTTCAAGATGTTGCTTTATTGGTGATGACAAAAAGGTCAAATAACCATTAATTGTCATTCACTATTTCCCCTGAATCTTTTGAACCACAACCACTCACTACAAACACAAATTTGTTTTTAAGCATCCCCAGTTTGGGGTGATTTTCAGCAAACTTTTGGCTACAATAATAGTTTCTGTGTTCCCAGAAAACCATTTAATTATTATTAGTTGGTAAGCCAGAGACTTGGCTGAGCTCTTACCTATGCGTGAGGACTTTATTCTCAGGCAATAGCTCATTATCTCATAAGCTCCCCACAAATCTTCAGATTTAAATAAGTAGTGAAGGCTTACCTTCAATAGTAGTAACTTAGACTTGACATTTATTTTTGATAGAGCAGAGATAAAATATTTTGATGGAAAGAAATCAATTTTCTGTAACTGATGATGTGAAAATTTTATTTTCTGGGAAATTACTTATATAGCCACTTTAAAAAATCAGAGCATGTTATTATGATTGGTTACAAGAGAATAATGTTACATGTTTAATTGTAATATTTGTCTCCTATCATTTTCTTCCCTTTCAATCATAATAAATGATTTACAGAATCCATTTTGAGCATAATCTTTTGAATAATCTTCAAGAAATACCTAATGTTTTCATTGTCAAAGCTGAGGTATACTACTTGTGAAAATGGTAGTTATTACCTCATTCTTTTGCAGTCATTCTTTGTATTCAGCTTTGCTTTGTTTTATCCATATAAAAGGAAGCTATTTTGTCAAATTGAAGTTTTAAAATATATTTATGCATATTGACATATATATGGTATGTTATAAATATGTACATGAATCCTTAATGGAGCTTACCTCATATAGATGAGTTGAATGGACTGTGTTCTAAAATTTTATTTTGAGTGTTCTGATTGTGTGTGTTTGAGTGTATCCTTCTAGTCAAATTCAACCACAGGTTAGAAATGAATTTAACTCTCAATTTGCCAGAAAAGTCACACTTTATGAACATATTCTGTTCTAAAAATTTATTATTACTAGATGATTGTTTGAAAATATTTTCCATAGGAAAAAATACATTGTGCTCACATACCTAGAACAATACATTTAGCAAAAATATGAATAACTGCTGTTTCTCTAGAAAAAGGCTGTATGTGTTCATAGGCTATCAAGAATGCATTTCATCCATCCATCCACCCCTGCCAATTGCCATGGATTAGGACTCTTTTAATGTAGAGCCTCTGGCTTTTTCTGTGGATCAAAGTCTCCAAGAATGGAGGGAGTTAGCAAGGGAATGTGAGGAGCAGGAGTGACAAAGAGGAGAAGCTTCTCTGCTAAGTGGCTTGTGCAGAAATTGCATTTTCTCTTAATGTTCATCCTATTTTTTTCCCTACTGCTACAGGAGTAACGTAAAACTCCCAAGTTAAGGCAAAGTCCATACAGATATTTAGTAAAGTAAGCCTTGTCTGTCTTCCAGTGGGACCAAGATTCAGCCTCTTCTTGGACATTTAATTGAGAAGATCAATTCCATAATGAAGAGTTGGATGTTCTGGGCAGAGGCTAGAGTGAGGAGATGACTTCACACTTGCTCTATACTCTAATTTACCTGTTGAACTTAATTTTATCTAAGTTGAACTTAGTCATAATGATTCTGGAGGTACATTTATAGTCAATATCAATAAAAAAATCTTCATTGTATGCCTTATAAGTATTGGGGACCAGTAATAACCAAGAATAAAAACTTCTATAGGGCAACATCTGTTAGCAAATAATTCCAGAGCAAGACACACAAATGTCCTCCACAGCACTTGAATACAGAGTGCCCTTCCTTCCAGCACGTTGCTAACAATCTAATTTCTAGAGGAATGGGAGAATGCAGGATGACTTCCCTTTCTGAAGGTATTGGTCCCTTTATTAAAACCAGGTGACTCTTCCAAAGCACAAGAAACAAAAAGCAGACAAATGGAATTACAGCAAGCACCTTGCACATCAAAAGGAAGAATTAACAGTGAAAAAGCAAACAGTAGAATGGGAGAAAATAATTACAAGTTATTTACTTTATAAGGAGTTAATATCCAGAATATGTAAGCGACTTTTATAACTTGACAACAACAAAAAACTTTAACTGATAAATGGGCAAAAGACTTGAATAGATGTTTTTCAAAAAATGAGATAAAAAAGTTCAATAAGAACAGCAAACAACGCTCTACAAACTAATATTAGAGACATGCAAATTAAAACCACAATGAGATAATAACCTCACACCCATCAGGATAAGCATTCTCAGAAGAACAGAAAAGTAGTAAGTGTTGGCAAGGAGGCAGAGAAAGTCCTGTTTACTATTAATAGGAATGTAAATGGTACCACCGTTATGGAAAAGAGTATCAAGTTTTCTCAGAAAATTAAATATAGAACTACCATGTGATGTAGCAATCCCACTTAGGAGTATATTTTCAAGATAACTCAAGGCAGGATCTTGAGATATTTACACATGCATATTAATTGCAGCACTATTCACAATAGCCAGGAGGTGAAAGCAATCCAAAAGTCCACCAATAGATGGAAGGGAAAAAAGTAGTATAGGCATGCAATGGAAAATTATATAGCCTTTAAAAAGAAGGGAATCCTATAAATGCATGAAGAAGAAGAAGAGGAGGAGGAGGAAGAATTTCATCCATTAAAATGGAGGAGGAGGAACAGAAGGAAGAGGAGGAGGAAGAAATCCTGGTACATGTTGCAAATGGTTAAACCTCAAGGACATTAGGCAAAATCAGTCTCAAAAGGACAAATACTATGTGTTTCCACCAACATGAAATATTCACAGTAGCCAAAGTCATAGATATTTACCAAGGCTCAAGAAGTGAATGAGGACATTAGAGTTAAATGTGTATAGATTTTCCATATTGTAAAATGAAAAGTTCTAGAGGTTTGTTTCACAAGAAGGTGAATATATTTAAAATCATAGAACTGTGCATTTAAAAATGGTTAAGATGGTAAGTTTTGGTGTGCCTTGGTGGCTCAGGGGTCAAAACCTTGCCTGGGGTGCAATCACATCCAGCCCAAGAACCTGGGTTCAAGACCCAGGATGTGGGGAGAAATGAAAATAAACAACTAAATAAGTCTTAAAAATGGTAAGTTTAATGTTATGTGTTTTTACCATAATTTTATTAAGAGAATGCTTGTTAATTATTTTTTAAAAGATATAGTGGAATATTATATAGCCATCAAAGTTATGTCTATGATGGTTTCTTTAACTGATATAGAGAAATACATGCTAAAATCAGAATGCTAATTAACTTTACTGTAAAGCCTCAACTCTACAAGAAAAAAAATGAAATGCATTAAATTATTCTGTTACTGCTTCTAAACTCTGCTTATTTTACACTCTTCACGTTTTCTGTACTCTATTTTTTCCCTACCATAAGCATATATAACTTTGAAAACAAAGGGGAAAATGTAAAAACTCAAACTGTCACTTTCTGGGCTCTTGTTAATAGACTCCATATGACTTCCGACTTCAAAACATCCTTGACACAGCTGCAAAACATTATCTAACTGAAACTCAGGTCTAGTCATAGCATATCCCTTTTAAAGTCTTATTTGGTTTCTCCTAGCCAGTGCTGTAAAATCTAGACTGCAAGATACTTCACTATAGAACAATCTACCTGCCCAATTTGCCTCCCCTTATCCCTGTCAGACACTTTCTATGCTTCCAACTCAGATATTCACAGTTCCCCAAACACATCCTGAGCACCATTCCTTCTGCACTGTTGTTCCTTTCATCCAGTAAGCAATATTAAATCGTCTCTTCCTCCAACACCACCATTGAAATCCCCAGACTTCTTGGGTTGATTAGAATGTTTATTATAGTTAGTTTGTATGGCTTCTCAAGGGTAGGGATCTTACTCTCTTCATTCCTTTTTTTGTGTGTAGCAGTTTTTCATAGAGTAATAACTCGATGTTACTGATTTGGAGATTTCTGGAGATCTATCAATAACACAAAATGTAAACAAAATTAGATTCATAAAATAAATGAAGTATATGGGAGGCATATTTGCTTTATGATCTTATTGACAAATAATGTGCTGCTGCACAGAAACTGAAACAACTAAACAAGCAGAAAGTTGGGAGATATTGAAATCATAAATATTCTCAACCTCTAGTAAATCATTAGAAAACAGTTCAGGAAGTTGTTTCATCCTCCATTCCCAAATCATTGCTATTGGGGAAAGAAGTAACTGAAAAGAGTATGTTCCTGATAAATAACAGGTATTCAATAGGTATTCATTAATATATATGTATAGATATGTATATATGTGTATACGCACATATGTATACACATATATACATGCATATTACTGAACACCTATTGAATACCTGCTATATATGTATATATATACATATATCTACGTGTATATATATGTATATATATATTTAAGAACACTTCCAGGCTTTCAGATCCCTGGCTTGTCACCACACATCACCTCACTCTCCTACATAGTGAGGGTTAGAAAAAGTAACACCGGGAACTACATTTCCCGTGATGCACCTCTTCACGTAACCAAGGCTGCGACGTCGCTCCCATGGCAACGAAGGAGCTTGCAGTCCGCGGCCTACCTCTGAGTTCGCTGACGGCCTGATTCTAGGCTGGTCCCTACGCGGAGCCCACGACACAGGGGCGACCGAGCCACGATGCCCAGGTATCTCTGCAACCTGCTTGTGCTTGGCTTACGCTCCAGTCAATTGCTTCCTCTCGTTCCCATCCAACCAGGAAGGGGCAGGGGAGGGTGGAGCCCCTGGAGGGTACTGTTTGGGGAGAGGCTCCTACTGGAGAACTGCTGGTGGAAGCAAATTGTGGATCTGTCCTGCTACAGCCCCTGTCTGGATGCTCAGGGACCCATAGGAGCTCCCCTTGAGCTTGTGAATTCTGCCGCAAACAGGTAGAAAAGTTACCCAGGGGGGAAATAGGAGACTGAAAAATCTTTCAACCTCACTTAGTCAATACAAGTTTCTTGCTGCCAGGGCTTGTCCTAAGAGCGAGGGGTTCAGGCGGTGAATTCCACCGGAAAGCCGCCTGGCTGGGACCTCCCCTCCTGGTGCAGGAGGGTTTTATTGAACGACAGCAATAAATAAAGGAGAACTTGTGGAGAGACAGTGAAAAATGTAAGATCATGTTTATAGGGGGTGTAGATTTTGATGCTCTATAGAATTTATATTAGCTCTTCAATTCATTTGGTTACCTGTTCTCAAGATTTTTACCTAAACCTTCTCTGAACAACTAAGGGTATTCATCACACAGTGATATAAATCTCTTTTTCTCACCTTGTGGATCAGCAGTGTAATCTCTGCTGAGTTTCTGAACCTTACTGTGAAAAATTGTTGGCTCCTTCCCATCACATCACAATCACAGTTATAAAGTAATGGTTAAATTTATAAATTTCCACCAGTGGCATGACTGATTGCCCCACCTCATTCTCTTTTCTCTGCTAGGAACTTGGAAAGGAGAAAACACATTCTGAAAGAGTAGTGTATATGTAGAGAGCAGAAAGGCCTGGGCTGACTTTCTGTGAAACAGATATATAAATCTTAGTGAGGCCTGCGCTAGTAGCTCCGGTGTTAAGCCTGTGCCTGGGGCTGAGAGCACACACAGCCGGAGGACCCCGGTTGCTCGCAAGGGGTAGCGGGTGAGCAGCTTAAATAAACAATTAAATAAAATGCTTCTTCCGCCTCTCTCTTCCTTCCTGCCTTCCTTCTTAAAAGCAAGCAAACAAACAAACAAAAACCTTAGTGCAAACAATTTGGGACATTTATTTTGTTCTTTTATGGTTTCTTCATCCCTGGTTTTTGAGTAATAATATAAACCCTCAATAATTTTAGGTACTTTTGTGTAGGCTAAACCTCAAACTAAATAAAGGATCTTTTTTACAATCATGAGAATCCTATAAGATTGGTATTCTTTTTTTTCTTTATTGGCAGTTTAGAGATAAATAAGTGAACCTAGAGACTAGCATAGCAGCATGCATTAGATGCCCAATAAATCGTTGTTGAGTGAATGAAGGAAAGAGGCATCCAGAAAGATTAATTTGTGTAAGGTGGCGTGAATAGAAAGTAACAGATTCTGGCTTACAGCACATAAGATCTTGCCTGTGCTGTTTTTTCATTCAAGGCTATTTTTCATTCAGATTCTAATGAAAAAAAGTATTATCTTACTTAGGTAAAATTAAATATGCATATAGAGGTGAATGAAAGGATCATTTTCCAATGTGATGTTAAGTGATTTTTCTTCTTTATATTTTATATTTCAAAAAAGGGAATTGAGTCAAAAGTATAACATGAAAATCAAACACAGAATGTGCAGTACCGCAGTGATTAAAAATTATTGGGTACATTGGTTTTACACATTCCTCATTTTCTGAGATGTCAGATGTTTTCCAAGTTATACATTTCCAAATGTCATTGTGCATTAGGTGTGTCTGCAAAGCAACATACAGCTTTCAGCCTTGCTGGGAAGCACCCAAATTAGATTGCCACAAATCATCTTAACAAAGGCACTGCTTCTCATTTTTATCACAGATTAACCAGTACAAGGAAAATTACTAATCTTCAGAGATTTTTTACCGGCTTACTGTTCCCCAGAAAATCCTGTGAATTTGTCTTATAAATTTGACTGAAATAAAATTTATTTCTGCTTGAAATAAATATTTGAAGAGATTCTTTTTGCTTCTCTGAATTTTCTTTTTCTGCTTCTCCTATAGTGAAACTCTCTGGGAAATTGCAAAAGCTGAAGTGGAAAAACGGGGAAGTAATGGAAGTGAAGGTGATGGAACTGAAATTGGAGAAAAATCTGTTTTCTTCATTGGCAGTAAAAATGGGGTAATGCATTTTTTTCCTATTTTACTTTTTTCAAGTATTGTGGTAATTCAACAACCAATGATAATTTTTTATTTTAATACTTTGATGAAATGTAGATACATCAACTCTTTAAAATCCAGTCTGAGCTCTTCTTGTCATATGATATACTCTGATGTGGGCCTCAGACGCCAGGAGACAGGGCACTGGTTTCTAATTAGATAGCCCAGAGCGGTCATCTTTTCCCAATTTGCGCAAAGGTACCGTAAATGCTAATCTGATGGTAGTCATGCTTGTATGTTCTCCTTTTCCCTTGCTTTGTTCCTGTTATTGTATAGAAGTGTTTTAGTAATCACATAGCCCTGTTCACTTTGGTTGAGCTTGAGATCTGCAAGCTTTTTTCATTTATGATGTTGTTTTATCCTTAATTTTATTAGATTGGACCCTTTGCTACAGTCTGTTTTAAGTTTTAATTACTTTTATTAAAGTAATGAATGTATGTATTTTAGAACCATAAAGTAAAATTGAAAAACAAAACAAAAAACTCTCCACATTTTTTAGGATCTCTCCTCAAAGCAACCTTTTTTTATATCTTCTACTCTTTCTAATATAATTTACCTCTGTGTTTCTTACTGGTTATTCCCAGACCAATATTAGACATTATCTGTTGAATTCCTAAGAGTAGAAAAGTATTTAGTTCCTTCTCTCTCTCAAATGCCTACTTCTAGCTCTCATTGTTATCATTTTGCGCTAAAGCAATAATCAGTATTAATTTAAGTATCCAAACTTGTTTGCGATTCTGCCAAGTAGAGAACTGTGATTATGTTTCCTTTCTTGAATAACTTTTTCCTGTGGTTTAAAGATGTTCGTTTAAGATGTGTTTCACGATTCCATGAGGGGTGGCAAATACTAGACACACATTTCCACATGCCTCTTAGCAATGATTGCATCTTTTTTTGCTGAGTCTGATGATGACATCTGAGCCATAGCATTCCAGGAAGGTGCTAGTTCTTGATATAAAATCTGTTGGTCATCTCGGACTCTGGTGATGAAATTTACTTCACCAAAATTAGCAGAAGTCAGCCAGAATCTACGGGTTGATGTATGCATAGTTATAGCATACTCTTCATATTCAACAGAGAGTTAATGACACACAGAATACCATGTTATGTCATTTGGAGACTAAATATCGTGTGCCATAAGGAAGAAGTTAATTAAGACTTTAATTTTGACTATGATATGAAAGTTCTCACTGAGACATGTGATGAAGAATTTGACATGCGAAATGAATATTTTTTTCATTTTTTGTCATCTGATATTATAGTAATTACATTTTGAAAATAATATTTAGACAGTTTTCACAAATTCATGGTCACATAGCTATTAGAGTTGGTGAACTATTCAGTTGTACTTAGTTTTTATGTAACATGAATTAGAAAGTACTTATTGCTGATCTAGGAAAATTGGAGTAATAATTATTTTAAAAATATTTTGATTGTTGTTTCTTTTATTTCATAATTTGAAAATAATTCAGTTCTTCTCCCTCAGTTGACTGTAAAGCCAGGATCATGTAAATATCTAAGTCAATAAGTCAGTATCTTAATATTTGTATTTTAGACTCAGTTACTTCACTTTTAGGAATTTCATCTAAGAAGTAATTGGGTTGTTCCAAGGATGTATATCAAAGAATAATTTATTGTTGTGAAAAATATGGGGGAAATATGGCAACATATCTTTTGGATTACTGATTAGTAAGAAGAGACCTCCTCTCCACTTCCTGTAAGTTTATTTTATTTAACCAAGGTTTTACAGAAGAGGGACAGACGTATCCTATCTTCATGCAGCTTTGCTTGGCCCACAAAGTTTCTGCAAGAGAAACAGAAATGCTGGTGACACTGTCTAAAAAAGTTCAAGCCTTGAAAATCCAAGATTCTGAAACTCATGTAACATCATAGCACATTCCTATTTGGTGTTCACATTACCAGCCTACTCCTGTGCCTAATGCTTCCATGTTGAGAAATACAAGCTTCCAGGAACTGAGGTCTGTATCAGTGAGACTGCATCTCTACAGGGTGCAGTCTCTGCCCGTGTCCCAGAGGATCCTCCCCAGACAGCAAAACACCTACCATTAGGACATTTATGTATGTTACTAATTCTATATTGAGTGGGGGAAAATACGCAATCGTAAAAGAGATGTCAGTGATGGAAGAAATGAATATGTTAATGGAAATAATTTAGGACATAAATTGTGTATACTATATGATTTCAACTATATAAAAATTCAAAAGTTAATAAAATAAAACAAATTTTTTTAATGTATTTGTTTGTTTATTTATAGGAAGGAAGCAGTCAGAAGTGAAGGCAAGTAGGCACACAAACAGGGAGAGAGGAGGAAGAAGCACTCGTGTGTTCATTCAGTTTTAATGTTCCTTGTCCGCCACCCACCCCACCTGGGGTGAACTGTGTCATCTGGAGCCACAGACCTTACCATTGAGCCACTAGGATGCACTTAGAAAAATGTTTGATGCAAAGATGGAAAATTGGAAATAATATATAACAAAATTTTAATCATGGTCTGTTTTTAATTTCTGTAGTTTCCAAAGTTTCCGTTTTGGCCACTTTACTTTTTAAAACTGATTAATTGCTTAAAATAAAATTAACATAGGAATCTTTTATAGTTTTTGGTTTTAACCCACCCATCTCTAGTTTATGAATATTTCATTTCATGGGTCTACTATTGTGAGGAGAGTGATTTTGTATTAGGTACAGTACTTTTAAGAATTTCCCATTTACTTAACTTCCTTACAGGTATGAACATAGATTTATATAGATGATTAAAGAATGAGTACTAGTCTTATGGTCCAAATACATTTCTGTTACAAAAGTATTCTATACCAAGAAGCTATTTTCATATCTTTAAGATGGCTTATACTAATAGTACTATTATTGGCATACCGGTGCTCATACATAAAATACCCCTGCTGATATCCTAATCACTCTTTATAAGTCTTGTTATTGACTTGGTGGTGGTGACATTCTGCTCATGTTTTATTTGTTGCTTGTAAAACCACCTTTTTTCTTGGTAGTGGAATGTGACATATAAAAGCTTTTGTTTTGTTTATTTTCTCTTATATAAATTTTGTTTTTGAAGATTTGTAAATACCCTTGTTCCTATCTCCTGTGATATGTGAGACTTTTGAGGATATTGCTCTTAAAAACTATATGAGGAAGGCATGCGCTTGTGGCTTAACAGTTAAGTCTCCCAGATGCAATCCACACCTCCTAAGGATCTGGGTTCAAGACTGGTGGTGGTGGTGTTGGGAACAGCTAAGACAAACAACTAAATAAAGTGCTTCTTCTTCCTCTCCCTGCCTACGTGTCTCTCTTGCCTTCATTCCTGCCTGCACCTTTCCTTTAAAAGAAGAAAGGTATAATTCTATGCTTTATGTAGAACATTTATTTTGAAAGATAAAGAGAAGTTAGCTATGAATGCTTCTACTTTTCAAGTAAGAGTAATCACCCTTTGCCTAACAAAATAATTTCCTTGTTGCTTTTTTCCCTCTCTTTTCCAACCTGTATTCATCCATTCCATAGACATTGATTGAACATCTTATATGCCAGACATCCTGCTAGACTCTGAGGAAACAGTAATGAAAGATGAACTTGCACTGTGAAGGAACTTTGTTACTATTACTTTAACAACAGTAGCAACATTATGAGACAAATGTGATGGAAAACAGGAAATACACTTGATTGGGAGAGGGAGAAAGCCTCCTTAAGAGAGGATGATGTCTAAAGCTTAAAGAATAACAAGTAAGAAAAGAAAATTCAGGTGAAGACCTTCAGTTGAGTATTAATAAGATGAAGATCAGGAAAAATGCAGCAAGCAGCTGTTGCAACAAATGGGAGAGAGAACTGGCACACCTCTTATATTTGTCTAGGATATTGGGACCTGGGCCCATCAAGGAGCTGGGGTTTAGAGTGGAAAGATTTTAGAAGGGAGGGGAATTCTGCCATTTGAAAGGAGGTGTAAAGGTTCATGAAATTAAGAGTTTCGGTGAGAGCAAGTCAGAGAAGAACTGGACTTTTGATGTGATTGAGATAATGGAAAGCAGTACAGGATTCATTTTGATAGTTTCTAAATGAGCTCTACTAGGTCATTAAAGTCTTTTGAACTTGGAATTACAGCAGTCTGTGATGCATTCCCAGCAGGCAGCAGTTTACTAGCGATGTTTTAAATTTTGGATTAATTTAATTTAATGATAATCTCAAAGTTGCTTTTTTCCCATAGCTGAGTTTGTGTTTATTTGGAATGGACACCAAGTAGTACTAAACATTTTATGAATGATAATAAAAATAAATTAAATCAGAATTATGGAACCATGAGAATTTGAGAAAATTTACCAGCTATTATCTAAAATTCCTTACAGTTCTAAAATACTTTCTTGTACATAGACTACATTCATTTTTAGGTACTGTCATCTTCCTTTATTTAAAACATTTGAAATGTTCTACACGTGATGCATGTTCAGGGTGGAAAATTAGAAAATTCTTATTTTTTAAAAAAAAAAGTATTACCTACAAATCCATCACCTAGAAACATTTGCAATGTCTCTAGATTTGTTTGTTTGTTTCTCTCTCTCTCTGTTTACTATGTATATATGTTTTTATGCGTATCACAAAGAAGCAGAAAAAGATATTTTAAAATTGAAAGCAGGGTCATGCTAATTTATTATGAATGTCTTACCATGTCAGTAAGTAAAGTCCTACTTCATCATTTCTAATAGTGGCATGTTTATGTAATGTGAGTTGACTTAATTTAGCCAATCCCCTATTTTGGGACATTAATGTTGTTTCTAGATTTTACATGGATGTAACACCAATAGACATCCTGCAGTACATTTTGATACTACTCTATATATCTCATTACAATGAAGTCACTCAATTTGATCATATTCCAGATATAATCTGGAGTAATTTATTTATAATTATCTTTTTATGCTAAAAGTTACATGTTTTTTAGTAAAAATAAAACAAAAACAAAACCCACATATGTTAAAATGTTCTATGTTTTTGGCCATCCAGGATTTTCCAAACAACTCTCCTTGGATTCTAAGGATTTGCTCCAGTTGAGCTTTCCCTGCTGCTCCTCTTTTATCTGTTTCTTGTAAGAGTTTGTTCATATAAAAAAGTAGATTTACTATTTTTTAAAACTCAGATAGTGATTTGAGCCAGTCCCTGGTTACGATGTAAGGTTAAATTTCATGATCAATAGCAGAGATGGGCCCAGAACCTCTATTTTCTGATTCCTGAAAGAAACTTGAGAGTAAGTACATCTCAAGAAATAAACAAAAAGAACTTTAACCCAGTATCTGGATTGTTTATTTTGAACATATTTGCAACATGTCTTTTATTTGTAATCTTTTTTATTTCCACTTCAATAATTGGAATTTCAGCATTTTAGAAGACACTAATCTCAGCTTAACTAATAATTAGCATTGATGAATAGAGAGAAAATTTAAGACAGCTGCCAAGTTGACCACTAACATGAGGTATGATTTGCTAGTATTTGTCATCTCTGAGACTTTATAATTATAATAATAGCAGTGTACTTACACTCTGATGGAAAATTGACAGTTAACTTTTTCCACTTATCAAACTTAGGAATAATTTTGAAAGTTTTTAGTTTCCAGGTAATTTATCATTCAAGTGATTAAAAAGCTATTTTGGGCTACAATTATGAACAATAATAAAAATTTTACATATGGATGACATTAACACAGTATTCTTTTTTTCTGATTTTCCAGGGGAAGACTACTATTATTTTAAGGTGTCTTGACAGGTAAGTGTTATGTTAACCTTTAGACTACATTTTTGCTTATTCTAGTTGTATAGTATGCCAAATAAAAATCTAAAAGACGTAATGGAAGGAGAACAATTGAAGCCTGGTTCAGGCAGCTGAGACGACAGGGATATGGACCATGTAAAGCCCAAGGACTAGGGTTCAAGAGCAAGGGCTGTGGGGTAAAAACAAAAATAAACTCCAGATAAATATATTTAAAAATACTTCTTCACTCTCTCCCTCCTTCCCACCCTCCCTTCCTCTCTCCATCCTTCCTTTCCTCCCTCCCTTTCTTCTTTCCTCTCTTAAAAATAAAATCAAAGAAGAAAAATAACAATTCTCTAAAGTACAGGTTAAATATCAGAGCCTATAAATTTTACCTTAAAAACTGCTTTTTGTTTCATAAAAGATAATTTTTATCTTTCAGGAAATGTATCCGAACATTGTTCTCTATATCTATCAAAAAAGATATATGTAGGAGTGATATATATTATTTAATCAACAAATATATGTATCACAAAATTTTGTTTATTAAAAATTAAAAATTTGTTTATTCTGCAAATAAATTTACTTTAGACTAGTCAGATTCACAGAAACAGAAAGAAGAATGGTATCTGCCAGGGACTGGTGGGAGAAGCTGGGGAGATGTGGTTTAATAGGCACAGAATTTCAGTTTTACCAGGTGGAAAAGTCCTGGAGTTGGGTTGTACAGCAGTGTAAATGCATTCAGCACTTGTTGAACTATACACTTAAAATGATTAAGATGATAAATCTGTTACATGTTTTTTAATAAAAGCTAATTGCAAATAAATATAAATTAAAATTTTTAAGTAAGTAAATACACCATAAAACTGCAATACAAGCATTAAAAGCTGTCGTGTAAGTAACCAAGTCGCATATTTTTCGAATCAGTTATTGATTTTAGAACTTCTTGCTGTGGTTTAGCTCACTAACAAAAGGATGCCCGTGGTTGGGCGGTGATTTAAGTTGGAGATGTGTATTAAAATCTCCCATTGATGTCTCAATCGAATTGATAGTCATTAGGCTCCCACCTCCCCCACTTCAAGGCTGCGCGCACATTTCAGTGCTGCCCACGTGACTCAGATGTGGCGAGTCTGTGCCCTCAGACAGCCATTAACACTGCCGTCACTAAGGCCAGTCTCTCCGCCTTCTGTGTTCATCCCGTCAGTGTCTCCAGGTGCTGCCACTGCATTCAGATTCCAACATTCCCCCCTGTAGTTGCCAACAAAATCCAGTAAGCTGACTTTTCGAAGGTTAATTTGCACTTTTATAGACATTTATTTTTGCCTCAATGCTATTACACATGTAACTTTTCTATTAATTTTCTTAAATTTCTAAAATTTTCTTACGATGAAGCAAACATGAACCAGGTAAGATGATGGCATCAGAAGAGAATACTACCTACGATGGTAATGAGATTTATCTTTATTGCACAGGGATGAGCCACCAAAACCGACCTTAGCTTTGGAATATACTTACGGAAGAAGAGCAAAAGGGCATAACATAGTGAGTGTCTTAAAGTGACGTTGCTAAATCCAGATGGCGAAGTAATAATGCTGACTTTGTTTTACATTTTTGTCATGTCGACAATCCATAACCATATTGTACTTTTGAACTCAAATGCAACACAGCACATACAGAGCTGATCCAAACTATGGAAATATTTTAACCTTCCCATTTGTTGTATCTTAAAATGCTGGAATAAGATACCTTTGTAACTTTGTTGTAGTTTTTAAAAAATGTTTATTGTATCAATGTGACTTTTTCTTCTTTCAAATGAGAAAGCTATTGTGAGCTACCTTCTGTCTCCCAAAAAAATCTGTTAAAAATTTGAGTTTGACTTGTGGAATATTTATAAAAATATACTGCTTAAAAGCTTAAATGATTAGCATTTTTACAAATACATCTTGTGATTGGTAATACTATTTTAAGACAATAGTACCTAATTTTGGTTATAGTCCTATTCTCACTTGTTTTAGTGTCTCTTCAGAGGAAAATTACAAATTATTCAGGAGAGAGGGTGAATTTATAATGTATGTTAGGGAAATAAAAATTTCTAAATAGAAATCTCTTTCAGAATTATCAAATGAAAGAGGTCATTTCTTAAAGATAATACCAACTGTGTTCAAGTAGTGAATTTTATTTCAAATTTGAATAAGTCTCTGCTCAGTGTGATATGTACAAAATTGGGGGACTTTTTATGTCTGATGAAAGCATTACTAGAATTCAAATATTTATGTACACCAATATATTCTTAATGTTTCATCTTTGTTCCTTGGAATATATGTGTTGGTGCATTTTGAGGGATGCGATAGAGAAAAAAATTTGTTGCCTGCCAAGAAAGGGTTACTTGATGACTAAAACATCCTGTATGCATAATTATTACTGGATGGCGCTAATAACATGTAAGATTTATTTACATTTATTTTTCAAAAATTTAAAACTTAATATGAAAGAAACCTGTTTTTTTTTCAGCCAAAAGACATTGCTCATTTTTGGGAACTAGGTGGAGGAACCTCTTTATTGGACTTAATCAGCATACCAATCACATGTGACACCCTACGGTAAGTAAGGCAGTGCCAGGAGCAGTTGTTAGTAAGTACTTAGTGATGTCCACAGGATGAGTATCAGAGACTTTTGTGAATCAGAATTTGGGGGGACAGTTTTATGTTGCTGTTTCTATGTGCTTGAATATCTTCAAAGAGATTGTAAAAGAACCAAGGTATGTAGAGCCCGTGTTGAAGTGATAACTGGCATTCCAACTAGTAGCATATCTTGCAAACCTACAAACTAATATGTCAGATAACATGGGGGCACTGAGTTCACGTCACAAAAATGAAATTTGAAAAGCTTAATTCTTTCCAAAACCTATCCAAGTATGAGCTAATTCAGCCCTAGTTTTTTGTTGTTGTTTAGTTTTGTTTTTTCTTTAGCTGCATATAAGCCTACCTTTGAATTTAATGCTAATTAATATTGTTGACGCTTCATCCAAGAGAAGTCTGAGCTGAGGAGGGAGAAAGTCCTGTTAGTTGCTGACCTTAAAGAAATAGAACACTGGAGAACCTCAGACTTTTCAGTGGTATTTTTCTGACAGTGACTCCCACATGCTGGCCAAGTCAGATGTGGAAAATTGTGACATTTCACACATGATCCTGGGGACCCATCTTAGCCAAGAAAAATAAAAATGTTTTAAATCTAAAACATCTTTTTCTTGTCAGTGTTTAACACAAGCCACTGCTGCTATCTGGACCAAACACAAAGAACTTGACAATTATTTGTTGCATTTCAGCTGTAAAGATCTTTAGCATATGGAATTATTTCTTGTTCGCAGAACAATTGTTTTTTTATGACTAGCTGGATGCAGGGTATGTCTTTGTCTAGTGATTTTTTTTGTAAAGAAATAATTTTACTGTCTCTTAAAATAGAATTAAGATTTGCTCCTATAAAAACTTGGAAAAATACTGAATATAAAGTTAAGAGCACCCACTGTTAACATGTTGATGTAGTTCTTTCATTGTTTATAAATATACTTGTACAGATTTGGGATATTTTATGTGTACATTTAGATTTTGCTTTTTCATTTCTAACCACCATTTCTCCCTGCTGTGACTTTTCAGAAACAGAGTTGTACAGCTCTGTAGCTTTTTTATTTATCTTTTAATGGAGACAAATCACTGAGGCTGGATGTAGTTGAGAAGAGATACAAGGGTGGGGTGGAAGGGACCCAAGGCTGACAGGAGTGAAGACACTGGAGCAGCTTTTTCCTGGGTTGTGTTTGGCTCTGGTTCGGGGCCTGACTGGTCCCATCGCTTTGTTTTATTGTCACTCTCCCCTTCACATAGCCCAAGAGGATTTGGGTCTGGTGGGCTTGTGGAATTTTTCTTTCTATAGAAAACCAAACTTTCTATAGTTTTTTTAATACGTTACGTCTTGGTCTTCTTGCCCTGGAATGCCAGGCAGCTGGAGCCTGCTTTAGGAGAAGGGCCAGGTCTCGGTTCTGATAAACAGAGATGGAAGGCCATTGGCCTGGGCTTAGAGTAGGTGGCAGAGTAGTTAAAGAATTTATGGAAAACATTTCACTCCTAATGCAGTTGCAAATTTCAAAGTGTTTTATGACTGGGATTGATTTGACACATAATTTCTTTCTGCTGGATAAAACCCAACAACTTGAGAAAATAATATTGCCCAATGCTATTATTAGATACTGTTTATCTTTAAAATGACTGTTTATAGAATAATTATAGATACATTGAGCATTTCCACAGATTTAGATTATTTATAATAGAAAATTTCCTGTGGTTTTAATTCCTTCTTTTAGGAGGGTTGTTTTTTTTTTTTTATTTTTGGTTTTGTGTCTTTAGCTGCATTTTCTATGAAGGTAAAAGGTAACACAAGCAATTCCAATGTGCTGGAAATACAGGTTTTAATCTTGGAAAAAAGTTGGATAATCCATTTCTCTTTTGCTTAGCACAAAGTTATTTATCATTTGGTAAAAATGATACATTTTGTGTTGTATATATTTTGCCACAATTAAAAACGTTTATTCAAGTTAAACCATAGTTATTTTTAAAACATTTCCTGACATAACATTATATAAATGCTGATACTAAAATTAATTTTCTTAATAAAATATTTTATTAAGGTTAGGCAAAATTTTTAAGAGCTTATTAAAATTATGTAGATACGATTTGCTGAACAATTTTATGCCACAATACTTTTATAGAAAAAGTCTTGAAAACCAATGTCTAAAAGACTACTTTCTGATTTTAGACCTAGAATATAGAATTTATTTGCTGTTTTGTTTGAATTACAGAGACTGTCCGATTTGTTTAAACTAAGCAAAAGCCTGACTATATTATAAAATAACATAGCTACTGGCAGAATGCTTTCTCTGTAAAGCAAGGATATATTGGCTAGTGATTGTTACTCTGTGTATTTATTATGCCCATTTCTCTGAACTACTCCTAGAAATATGCTTGTTTTGAATTATAGTAAAATATTGTATAAAATTTACCATTTTAACCATTTAAAATTTTTATTGAGGTAACTGATTTCCACACAATATAAGCTTTAGATGTACTAGTTCACTCTTCATCAAATATGTGATAGTCACACCGCATCTGCCACCGCACTTCTAATGGTCCTCACCACTGTCCAGTCCCCACTGCCCGTTGCTTGCACCCCCAAACCTTTAACCCTCTGGTAACCTCAGGTCTGTTGACAGTGTCCAAGGGTTAGTTTCGTGGGTTGTTTTTCTTTTTTGTCTGTTTCTTTATATTCCACGTATGAGTGAAATCATCCAGTCAATCTTTCTCCTTCTGATTTGTCTCACTCAGCATAATCCCCTCTAGTTCCATCCATGTTTTATAAATGGCAAGATTATATCTTTTTTCATGGCGGAGTAGTATTCCATCATGAATATATAACACATCTTCTTGATCCACTTATCTGTCAGGTGACACTGAAGCTGTTCCCATCATTTTAGCCAGTTTTAAAAATACAGTTTAATGGCATTATGTATAGTCACAGTATGTAACCATCACCACTATCTATCTCAGGAACCTTTTCATCTTCCCAAACTGAAACTCTATTCCTATTCAACAGTAATTCTATTATCCCTCCCCCAACCCCTCAAAACCACTCATTTTACTCTTTGTCTGTGAATTGGATTACTGTAGTATCTCGTGTAAATGATATACTTGTCCTTGTCCTTTTGAGTCTAGCTTATTTCACTAAGCATAATGTCTTCAAGGTTCATCCATGTTTTAGCATGTCAGAATTTCCTTTCTTTGTAAGAATGAATAATATTCCATTATATTTACATTCCACATTTTGTTTATCCATTCATCTATCGATGGACCTTTTTTTTTATTGTAAATAGCTCTATTATAAACATTAAAATAGCTGTTTGAGCCCCCGATTTCCAGTACACCCAGAAATGAAATCACTAGGTCATCTGGCAATTCTGATTAATTTTTTGAGGAACTGCTACTTTTTCCATAGTGGCTGCTGTTACCATTTTACATTCCTGCACAACGCATACGGGTTCCAATTTGTCTACATACTTACCAATATTTTATATTTTCTGAGTTTTTCATTGTCCTTTGTTCTTTTTTAACACAGACATTTTAATGGGAAGGAAGTAATATCTCATCGTGGCATGTGGTTTTGATTTGCATTTTCCCAATGATGAATGATGTTGGGTATCTTTTCATATGTTTCTATGCTATGCATCTTTGAAGAAATGTCTATTTGAGTCCTGTGCCTGTTTTTAAATTAGATTGTTTTGTTAGTGGTGAGTTAAAGACTTACGTTCAATATACATGAACCTGAGTACATCTGCATATGGTAATGGCAGTGCTAAGTCTGGTGGTCAAGGGTAAACCTCAGAGAAGCAGTATGATATAGAAGAAACTCATGTTGCTTTTAACCTAAATACCAGCTCAGCTACTTACTAGTGATATAAATCTGCACGTCAGACTTCTGATCCATAAAATGAACATTATAATATTTTTAGAAGTGTTATTGTGACGATTAAAAAAACTATGTTGCCTCCTAGTAAGTTCTATCACTGAATCTGTTTCCTTCTTTTGCGCCTGATTGTTCTATTGTTGGTGTTATTATTGTATTCTCTTCCCTTCATTGGAGCACACAGGAAAAGTGTAAAGCTAAAGTAAAGCTAAAACTTGGTATTGTTTTTCTTATCCTAGAAAGTTGCTATTTTGGGTTTTTTTCTTAAGCTATAGTGTTATTATTAGATAATAAATGTCCATATAGTATGATTTCAAAATGGCTATTATGTTAAGTCTTTTTTGAAAGACATTTTTATTTCTTTAGGACATTTTCTGTTGTTCTTGTTTTGGATCTTTCAAAACCCAACGACCTTTGGCCCACCATGGAAAATCTATTGCAAGCCACAAAAACTCACATTGATAAGGTGATAATGAAACTGGGAAAGACAAATTCTAAAGTGGCTTCTGAAATGAGACAGAAGATACGGAGTAATATGCAGAAGGATCATCCAGTGAGTTGTTGGTGGAGACTGTGCCTGGAATCCTTGGCCCCATACATCCAAACAACTGCTTTAGGTTTTTATGCACGACTGAAATTCATTTGATGTAGATGAACCTGTTCACTGGAAAATTATAGCAATTTAATAAAACCTCAGTAAAAGCAAACAAAGAAAAAAAGATTTCTTATGTCTTCTTGTTAGACATCTGCTGTGATTGTTTTGGCATATTACACCAATCAAAAGAAATAGTTTTAAAGTAGTAGTTTATTATTGATTTTATAATCTCTGTAAAATGAAGATAAAAAGTCAGACTGTAGTCACTTAGCGAAGACTAGATGAAGCTACAAATTTGTGCAAGTAGTAGAGTTTTAACAGCCTTTATTGATGCTCTGTATTTTCTGTTCAGTTAGTGTCATTTGGTGTCTTCCATATATTTAATATTTTTTGATCATCTGATAACTAAATTATAAAGTTGAAGTGATGATATCACAGGTTCTTTAAATATAGTCATGAGGATATATTTTTGGAAGTAAATAGAAATTGCTGAATACATTATATTAAATAATACATTATAATAAATTAACGAAATCTGTTAATAGGATCGTGAATTAATTGACCCATTTCCAATACCTCTGGTCATAATTGGAAGTAAATATGATATTTTTCAGGTAAGCTCTTTCATTTCTAATTGAGCTTGTTGTATGTGCATGACTATGTTTTATGGGAGAGGAATAAAAGTAATGACAATAAGAAAGTGACTTGGGGAGGGAAAGGGAAAGGAGTCACACGTCTTAGTGATTTTGGAACAGAGAATAGAGTTGGGAAAGAGGAATTAGGCAAAGTACAGTAAAAACAGTGACTGGGACTAAGGTAGTAGAATGAGGAAAGGTAGAAAACCTAGAAACTGAATCTTTAACTCAGTCACTGAGGGATAGGACTGACTTCCCAACTTTTAAATGAAAGAAACTAGAAAATTGGTTTCTTCTTATCTTTGCTAGTCAGAGAATCCTTAGGGTATTCCACACTATAAAACATGTGCTTATATCTAAATTCTGTTGAGCTAAGTGTTTAAACAAGGAAAGATCTGATAACTGCAGCTCCAGAAGGCCATAGCGAGTATTCAGCTCTCTACGGAAACAAATACCAGGGTAATGGAATCTTACTCCTTAGAGTATGTTCACAAAACCAAGTCAAAGAAGAAACCCAAACAAAAAGAAATAACCTATTTCTACATTTGATAATTTACACCTTTCTGCTAACAGATATTTCATTCTCTCAACTTTTTTTTTAATAACACATTTACTTCTGCAGGATTTCGACTCTGAAAAAAGGAAGATAATATGCAAAACACTTCGTTTTGTTGCACATTATTATGGAGCATCATTAATGGTTTGTGTGTTTCCTGTTCTTTACACTTGACTAGACGGCACTGAATCTGAAATGTTAGCAATTTGATGTAGTTATTAACATGTTAACAAATGCTGTAGATATTATATTGCATATATATTATGTACATGTACTAATGCACAGCATCTCCTCTTTTCCTTTTCCACTGCCCAAAGCCCTGTTACAGAGTTTCTGATAATACAGCTATTACAACACACACAGCTAGATGGTCCGCCACTTCTTTGCAGCAAAAGTACTCAATTGCTTATATCTATAAATGCCAATCAATCTTAAAGAGATTTTTCTTTCTTCATTCATTTTTAGTATCCTTAAGAATTAAAATCTGTATTCGCCGAAAAGCAAAGAGAGGGGGAAAAATTTATCAATATCTTCTTTTTTGAACTTAAAAAAAGGTTGTTGTAGAGGTTAAAAATATGAACTCGGAAGTCATGTTGCTTGGGTTCAAATTCCAGGCAGATTTACTAGAAAAGTGACAGTGGACAAGTCACTTAATTTGCTTAAACTAAGAATCCTCCAGGGTACAATAGACAAAAATAATACCCTTTTCATTGGGTTGCTATGAGGATTAAGGGAAAGAGTACATGTGAAATGCTTAGCATGGGGTCTGAAATATTAGTCAATAGATGTTGGTTATTATAATTACTATTATTATATTCCACAGCAGGACAAAATTGAATATCGATTCAATTTTAATTGAATATCCATCAATAGAATAATATTTAAGAGAATTTTTATTTAAAAAAATTTTTCTTTTCATTTGAATAATTATTTAATTGTTTGACTCCTCAAAGTGCTCGAGGAACTTGGAGACACACTGTCTAGACTTTGGCCTTCATGGCTAGAATATCATGATTAAAATTAATAAATATGGTCTCTACTTAAATTTTTTATACTTTTCAGAAAACTCCAAGTAAATTTCATTATATGTTTTCTGAAAAAAAATCTTCATCTTTTATGATTAGTTATCTGCTTATATATCAGGTTAAGAGATTACTTTGTAAAATATTCTTTACTATTTTAAAAAGATAATGGGGAATTTAAAGTGAATAGGGAATTTAAAGAGTTTAGAAGCAAAGACCATCGGTCTTATAGTTCCTTAACATTTGCCACTACATAAGGCCCCACAATTAGTCCTCTTTATTTATCTGAAGGAAATCTCTTTCTCTCGGATTAGATCACATCTGATTGTCAGTCAGGCCCAGCCTGATCTTGTGGAAGGATTTAGATGAAGTCAGATCAGCCCAGGCCACAGCAGGTTTGGGATTAACCATGGCGCAGAAGGCTGTAGAAGATCAGGGACTAGGAAAAGGAGATGAGAAGAGCTTCATCTCAAACCCGAGGAATTGGAGGATGGAGTTAGTGCAGCACTCCTGACTGCCGAGGGAACCATGAAGCTTTTCTGGCTTTCCAAACAGAGAAGAGTGTAACCAGTTACTAAGCCCCATCTCTCAGTTTCCTCTCTACTCTCCCCGTGTACCACATTCTAAGGAGACACTTGGGTACTGCTTTACAATACTCAGCAGTGTTGTACAGCACTCTCCTTGTCCTTTATAGTTCAGTTAAGAATGCTGATTCACTACTATAAGCACGCTAATAAAGTTTATAAAAACAAAAATAGAAAAATATTGAGAAATAGGACCAGATTCAATGAAGGGCCACCAGAATGGTATGGGACTTAAAATGATATGTGAAGACCAGTATAAAAATTATATTCTATCATCTAGTGTGTGATAATGCTGTTTAAATATTTGAAGGACTGTTTGATGGAAAAGGGATTAAGTGTGTTTTTTTTTCTCTTTTAGAGTCAAGAACAAGTAATCAATAGCATTTAGCTCAAAATAAGAAATTTCTAATACTACCATTATCTGAAAATGGAGTGAGTTGCTTTGGGGATAATAAAATCCCAGGCACTGGGTTTGTTCAAGCAGAAGCTCTGCAGCTATTTGTGGAGACTGTTGATGTAGCACATGGGAGCGGGGACTGAAATTGGAAAGCTTCTCAAGTCCTTCCAGCCCTGCAGGCCTATGAATACTTTCGCGATGAGGGTTTTTCCTCTTTATGGAGAACATAGTAATAATAATCGTTTTAAAATTCAGTGATAGTTTTCTGTATTTAAACTTTTATCTCACTAGAAGCAGTAACATTGTTTCAGTTTTTTTTAAATGTATCAAATCTTATATAGTCACATGCGTCTTATTTGATTATTTTCCCGGGGAGCCTGCTGTTAATCCAGAATGAATCTTACCCTGAAAATTGATCTTTGCCTTCTAATTACATTTTATTTTGCTTCAAAGTTGTTTTTCACCCTTTCATATATCTTAGTCATTCCGATACAGCTGAGTAACTGTTAGTATTTCCAAAGATCAAATCTAGTCTTAAAAGATTTGCAGGCTAACCATATATTTGGATTTTCACCTGATGTCTCAGCTTAATTAATAGTAGCCATCCCCACTTTCATTCTCCAAAATGTTCTGTTTGTGGTCAACCTAGTTAGGGGTGCCACCAGTGAGACTATTCATCAGCTTATTTTGCCGGCCCCAAAAGCAATTCAAAAGACAAATGAAAGGTGTGCCCTGGTGGAGTAGTGGTTATGTCCACACCTCTGGTTGAGCACAGTCCACATACATCCCTAGGACCTGAGATTGCATCCCAGGGCTGGGGGAACCAGCAAGATAAACTATCTAAAAATAAACTGCTTCTTCCTCCTCTCTCTCCCTGCCTGCTTGCCTGCTCACTTTTATTCCTGCGAGAGAGAGAGAGAGAGAGAGAGAGAGAGAGAGAGAGAGAGAGAGAGAGAGAGAGAGAGAGAGAGAGAGCAGTAATACACCCTTCCATGGAAAAGTTATTTATGACTTACACTTCCTATTTTTCTAGTTTGGTAATGATTGTGCTCCGTGTTTGGGAGTAGCTGAAGTGATTAGTGCACAAACACAAGTCCTTTCAAAGTCATGCACTCATGAGGTTTGAAGAGTGAGTTAAAGCAACTTTATTGAGATTTCTTTTTCTTTATTTGGTATTATTTTGTCTACTTGAACACAAGTTTTTGTTGGGCAAATAAATAGTAATTCTCTCTGAGATCTGTACTTGTTCAAAGCCATACTTATTTTGCCTGTTGCTGTGATTTGAAAGCAAAGCATATAATTCATTCCTCTGCCTTTTTTTTTTTTTTTTTCAGTTTACCAGTAAATCAGAAGCTCTGTTACTAAAAATGCGTGGTGTTATCAACCAGTTGGCATTTGGTATTGACAAAAGGTACTGTTAAGATAAAATTTTTAATGTTTTTATTTTGTAATTTTTTTCCAGTATTTTCTCATCAGCTTATTGTCCTTACTAGCCTTTTCTTTCTTGACCAAGAAAGTGCCCCAGAGGACTGTTCTTAGATCACTTCATACTTGTGTATTGCTTCTATATTGTTTCAGTAGTTCTCACATTTTACAGCTAACAGCTTATATAGTACTTAGTTTGAGATGAGAGAAAGTGATACTATTATATTTGCTGTCCTAATATTTTTTTCTTTCTTTTCATTATTTTAATAGCCTTCCCTCTATTTTCACTTTCTTGTATTGATTAGAAGAAATAGAATTGATCATTAAAGTATGTGCTTTTCTTAATCTTGCTTTTTTTCTTCATTTTGATTTAAGACAGTTTGAGTTTGTTTGTTTTCCCCTAAGACCTTTATTAATGCTATGCTTTAATTTTTGAAATCACTTAAATTGATATTCTTTTGAGGTAATGCTCACTAGTGACTAGATATAATATTTGGCTCTTGTATTTACAGTAAAGTATGGCAGGGTATTCGATTGCTAAACTAAATTAGATTCTTTTTTTTCCTCTTATCCATGTAGCAAATCAATATGTGTGGATCAGAATAAACCACTGTTTATCACAGCTGGATTGGATTCTTTAAGTCAGATAGGTTGGTGAACTTATTAAGATGGCTCAATCTTTTTTTAATTGCTTATTGATTTTATCCTACCCCATGTTCACTTCATCTCTGACATACCTCCATTTCTGATTTCATTATCGCTGCTGTCATTTCTCATGGTTTTATTTGTATATGTAATATTGATGTAATGTATATTACATTGACATATTTGTGATAGAAGGGTGTTGCCACATACGAACTAATTTCTAAGCTCTATTCTGCTGAAAAATTTTCATGTGTCTGCTTTCTCTCACTGATTTCCAGGAACTTTTAGACTTTAGCTCCTTGGCTTTAGAAGACCAGAAGCTTAGAAGAGTCAAAAATTCAAAATTATTTGTTTTAAGCAGTAATAAAAGAAATATAAAATAGTCAAGTGAAGGAATAAACCAAAAGGAACACAATTGTATTGATTAAGTATCCTTTAATTTTTCATTATGAAAATAGCTTGTCTCATCTAATGGGATGTATTCCTAAACTAGGCTAATGGAGCAAAAGGAATAAGAGCACTAAATTTATGCTCATGCCTTTATCTTCCCATAGAATCTGTTTCTTGCATGAAGATCTTTGTGCCTAGCAATGCTTTCTGCTCTGGATAGTTTAGTATAATTCAGTTTTAACACTAATGGGCAATAGTTTTCTTTTTTATTCCCATCCCCCATTATTCTTATGAGCTAAAATTGACTTTAAATGTAGAGATCTTTGTAATGAGAGTATAGATTGAATTGCAATGAAAAGAAAAGAGGTGGTAACTGAGTGATCATATGACTGATTTTTATAATTATCATTAGTATCAACTTACTTCACTAACAGTGAGAATCACTGTATATACTGATAATACTGATGGAAATCTTTTTGCCCATGAGTAATTGCAGGTCAGAGAAGGATTGAAAAATACTGAATTTAAAAATCAGGGATTTTTGCCCTCATCAAAATTAAAAACTTTCTTTTGAAAGTCCATGAACAAAGATAAAAAGATATACTGCAGTCTGGGAGAAAATATTTTTATATTAAGATTTATTGTGGTAACTTTGCTTTACAAATTAATATAAACCCATACATGTAGGCCCCTCATATACACAGGTTCCCCGTTCCTCAAACATGTGTCAGCACACCCTGTGGGAAAAAATATTTTTTAACCACATAACCAGCAAAGGACTAGTATCTAAAATATATAAAGAATTAGAAGTAAAAATAAATAATCCACTTAGACAGTTCAGAAGTTGTCAGTAGACAAAAGACAAAAACAGACATTTCACTGAAAAGGATATACAAATGGCAAATAAGCACAAATATGAAAAAAAGCTTTCTATCATTAATGACTAGGGAAATGCTAATTGAAACCACAACATGATTATTGCCATATATAAGAATAGCTAAAATGAAAAAGGTGCCAACACCAAATGCTGACAAGGATGTAGAGAAACTGGGTCACACTTACCTCATGGATCTATCCTGTGGCAAAATTTTCACTAATACAAATAATACAGCAGTGTGAAACCCTTAATACATGTATGCAGGTATTTCTGGGGTAAACACCAAAAACTGGAGTTGCTGATTAATAGGGTTTGATCTTTAGTATTTTAATTTTACTCAGATTGCATTTAAGTTAGTAATGCCAAAGAACTTCTGAACTAGCTATCCCAATTTACAGCCTAACTAGTAGCACGTGAGATTATCTGTTGCCTGACAAGTTCACAAGCAAATGAGAGTATCAGACTTATAGTTTTGCGGTCAGCAATTTAAGTGTGCAGAAAGAGAATCAAAGTTTACTCATTAGTCTGTCTCTTTCTCTCTGGTGCTGGAATCTTCCCAGAGGCCTTGCTGTACCGGACTGGGGTAGATTCTAACAATGACTTTATTGGGGAGATGGGAAACAAGTGATGTAACCTTCAGAGTTTTTTCTAAGTGTCATCTGTGTCATTGATAGAGTTTGTAATGTTTTCATCAATGCAGTCATTTAGACCTAAAACTTTCAATTTTAGGATCACCTCCTGTTCCTGATAATGATATTGGAAAATTTAATGCCCATTCACCAATGGAGTTGTGGAAAAAAGTGTATGAAAAGCTCTTTCCACCAAAGGTATATGTTTCTAATGCTTTTAAAGCAAGAATTTTCAGCACTATTCAAGTTATTGGGAAATGTTGCAACAACCATATTATTATAGCTTAGTTTTCATCACTTCTGCTCAAAAATCAATGAAATATTCACCAAAAATCTATTGTGTACAAAGCATTGTGGGGGTTAAAAGATGGACCAGAGGCAGTTCTTATGCCACTTTGAAATAGAACTCCCTGGCTGTTAGAGAAGGGAGAGACAGTATCTGACAGGCAGCAAGGAGACAGAGGACCTCATGCAGTTTGAAATGGGCCTCAAGGGTGATAATAAAAGCACAAAAAAATCGAAGAGAGCCTTCAGTGCCTGGCTGAGGATTGGGAGCATGATTTGTTAGGCAGATGGTAACTGTTAATGGATTATGGGCATGACATGATTCATGTGATTTCAGAATATAAACGCACTGAAAAATATCAAGGATCCTGCAAGAGATCCTCAGTATGCTGAAAGTGAAGTTGATGAAATGAGAATTCAGAAGGATCAGGTATTTTCCTAAGTATTTATTTTATCTTATCTTGAGTCTTATCACAGAAATTTCTCTGGAATTCAATAGTTTTCTCAGTTTATTTACTTTTTTAACTTTTGAAATTAAACAGTACATAAGCAGTATGTTAAAAAATAAAATTTTGATATTTCACAATAAAGGAATTAAAAATCACCTGTCATTCTATCAGCTAGAGCTCACTTAATATTTGCATATCCTTTTTGGATTTTCCAGTTTACCTTATATTAAAGATGGATAGTAAATCTCATTTTTACTGCTGGGCAGACAATTTTATAACATGATTTTGTTTGTGGACTTGCCCAAAAGGCTTTGTTTTTTCATTAGAACATTCAGGCATCTTTACCCTTTTAGTGTACCAAAAAAAATGAGTATAAGTCTAAAAGCACACCAACATAACTGAAAAAACCAGATCTCTCTAGTAAGTGGTTGTAAGTAGACTGTTTTCTGTGTATCATATCCCCAGAGAGCCCTGATACACAAATCAGACGACTAAGAATGTAAAAGTTGAACACACTCCTGCCAGACAAGTGGCTGACACAGCTAAGGTGCAGGCCCTAGGAAGCCTATGGACCAGGGTTTGGGGCCTGGAGCTGGGGGTGTAAAAAAAAAAAAAAAAGTAAAAGTTGATAAATTCATCATAATCCAATACTCGTATTTTCCTCAGATCTCCCCTTAGTTCGATAAAATGAGACATGATGCAGAATCTGGCCTCTATGCTTCTATGTTGTGAGCTTATCAATTAAATGCCCTGACCACCTCTAACCTGGGCAGGCACATGGGTGCTGAACACAGCCACCCACGGGCCACAGGGTATTTTTTGGAGCACTAGCTTTTCACGGTCAGGGGCACTGGGTAGGTAAGCTAAACAAAACATTTTATTTAACCATAATCCAAAAGACTTTTGAAAAAATGTCACGAATACTTAGATTTTATAGCAACATGTTGTAGGGCCCTATAATGTACTCAGACAGCCCTTATTATCTGTGCAGCTTGAGTATAAAGATTAGATGGAGGTGGGGGCGCCCTTGTGGCTCAGCTAGGGATGCCGGCATGCAGACCTTGTAAAGCCCCAGGGGTGGGGTTCCAGACACAGGACTGGGTGAAAAACTGAATGAGTGAATGAGCAAGTGAATGAATGAACGAATGTGCTGCTTCCTTCCCTCCCTTCCCGTGTTTCTTCCTATCTTTAAAAAAAAAAAAAGAGAGAGAGAGATTAGCTGGAAATCTCCCTGAATTAATATTTATCTAGGAGTCAAAGATTAACTGACATCACTGAAAGGAGTATCTGTTGATATTTCATAGTGATCACTTTTATTACGTTTGTACACAGGTATTACTAAAGGACTATGGTATTTCTGGGCATCATGAGTTTTCATATTCAAATCCATCTCTCCAAATTGACCTAAAACCATAGAATTGTGAGTGGAACTGAAAAGCAAGCCCACAATGCCTCTGTTATTCTTCACTCAGCTCTCATAGCTCACTGCTACTTCCGCTTCAATAATTGCTGTACTCTCTTGCTGAAAGATTATTTTTAATCTACTTGAAAAGTTGTAATATACTAACATTTCTAATTGTTTGGTCATATACACAGAAACTGACTTAGGTATAAGAAAATTAGAATTTTGAAAGAATCCTATCAATTTCCCTCTAAATACAGTTGTTAATTTTTATATGGGAAAGATAGACAATTCCAGTTTTATTAACACAGCCTATGAAAGAATTTATCTGATTTAGGTGACTATCTAGCCTGTTTTGATCCCTTTCATCTTTCCTGTAGACTAAGTGCCTTTCTTTATAGTTTTCTTTAATTACTGAGTTCTCGCTTTGCCAGACTTCACATGGGTAGCAGACAATAATTCCTCAGTTTTTACTGTTCTTTAAGTCCTCTTGTTTCAAAGCATACCCGATTTTAAGGGACAGTAAATATAGAAAGCACTTGTTGAACGCTTCTACTTCTACATTTCATTGTATTTTATATTTTTGTTTATATATTTTATTGTATTATATATATTCTACTATATTTTTCTTGTCAAAGGAAAAACTTTGGGCAAATAAGGTCTTCTTGGCCAAACACAATACCTATTTTGAATCCTTGATTTTAAAAAATCAACTCGCATATAATCTCAAGGTCTGTAAACATACACGCACACACGCATGCACACACACTCACGGATTTATGTGTTTAAGGAAAAATGTTCTTACTGTCCTTTATTAAAGATGCAGTTGTAAGCATAAGACTATGATGCATTTATATTTGCAAGGTTTAGAGGATTTTAAGAGGCCAGGTGGCAACCTTCCTTTTTAAAATGACTCTAAAACAGCCATGAAGAATTGCAGTGTAAAGAAAACTCTCTTACCTGCTATCCCTGCAATGCAGCAGTCAGAGTCTTTTAGTTCACATGAGTGTGGTGTCGCGGAGCTGTGGGCACCGGCTTCTCTGTACCCTCCGCTGGCAGCCCCCTCAGTCTGCTGTCTGCACAAGGGAAGAGCCACTAGCAAAGAATCTCACAGCAAGGTCCTCCCCTTTATCATTGGAAAAAATTAACATTTTCAGTTAAAAGTATGGGCACCATGTGATAACGAATCATTGTTTACTCCTTTGGAATCAACAATCTTGGAAACCATAAGTGGTAGATAACTAGTAAACTGAATCAACTTTATTAAGAAAGAAAATAAAACCAGCTGTAAAAACTCCTTTGGAGTAATTACTATAAATATTCTTCCAAAATCTTTATATAGTGCTGAGACTATTTTTTCTAAGGAAAAGTGCAGGCAGGAATGAAGGAGAGTAGGCAGGCAGGCAGGAAGAGAGAGGAGGAAGAAACTTTTTTTTTTTTTTTTCACTTAGTTGTACATCTTGGTGGCTCTCCCTGGCCTAAGACATGAACCTGAGTTCCCGGGATGTATGTGGATGGAGGCTGGAGGCAGCTGACCAAACCACCATGCCACAAGGATGCCAGTTTTGAGACTGAACATTTAAATTTTAATAACATAGAGTACAGGTATTTTCAGACAATCTTTAATTTTTCTGAAAAGAAGAATGGAATTTCTTTTCATAGTCACATAAACTTTAATTATATTAGCCAAAGGGCAGTGATAGCCTTATCTTGCAGAGTAACCACTTTTTTCTTATCTGAATAGTTATTTACTTTGTACAGTTATTTAGACATTGAACAACCTTTTAAGAGGGCAGGAGGCAACCACCTTTGCAGCTAATAGTCTCATGCAGGATTTCTTTCTTTTTTTAAAGGAAAGATGAGGCAGGAACGAAAGGGAGTAGGCAGACATGCAGGAAGAGAGAGGAGGAAGCAGCATTTTATTTTTATTATTTACACTGGTTATTTCCCCTCAGACCCAAGACTCAAATCTGGGGTTTGTGGCCTGCCAGAGGTGATTGACCTAACTGCTGCTCCACCCAAGCAGGCCTCATGCAGGATTTCTACTCCCACTAAAATGTGTCTTTCCTTTATGAATTGTAAAAGTAACATATGCCCCTTGTCAAAAAAATTTCAAAAGATATGTAAGTATATACAACAGAAAATGGAAGTGTCCTGTCCTCCGCCATTTGTGGCTTTCATGTGACACATAGGACCACCATTATTTTTGTTGCCTGTGAAGCCACATGTGAATGAGCACTCATGTATTTAATCAGTCCTTACTGGGAGACGGCTAAGGTCTTTCCAGCTGTGTATAGCCACATAGTAAAAATGACTGTCCCTCTGTTCATATCCTGTGCTCTTCTGTTATTCCACATGAAGCATTTCTAAAATTGCTGGGTCAAAGTATATGTACATTTTAAACATTGATACTATGCTAACTTCAACCAGGTTTTGACAAGAGTTGAAGTACAAAAAATTAAAACTAAGACCGTGTTTACATCCTCAAAGTATGACAAATTATTAATTGACAGTTCCTATTACTATGTAATATGTAATTTTTCTGAAATTTTAATTCCTCCTGAGTGCTCCTTAGGCTGCACATAAACTCTGAAAGCTACATTTCTAGAAACTAAATCTTAAGTTATCGTTTACAAAATAGTTGTCAGTAAATTTTGAAAATATAATATAAAGGAAACTTGATATATCTAAAAATGCTAATGCAGTTTTAAGGTGTATGTTTAATTTTTTAAGTTTTTTTTAAAGCAATACATATTTTTGTTTTAGGAACTGGAACAGTATAAAAGAAGTTCTTCCAAGTCTTGGAAACAAATTGAGCTTGATTCTTGAATCGAATTCAACTATATTTATTTCTTCTTTCCCAAATACATGTGCAATTGTTTTATTAATTAGCTATTGTAATAACTGAAGAAAGTGAAGATGTGTAATTAAAGAAAAAGTGTAATTTCTACATTAATTCAACTCCTTGAATATTTTTAAGACTTTTTAAATGGAAAAAATGTCTAACTACATAGTATTTTTTTTAAATAAAAAGATCTTTACCACCTATCTCTAACATGTTTTAGTGTATACTCGGTTTAGTATTTGTAAATGTCTGCCTCTTTGTGTTCAGGAATATAAAAGCAAGAACATTTAGTAGTAGTTATGAATGTAAGGTTAAGCAGTCCTATTAGACACATTCTTTCTCTAAGTTACTCTCAGCCATGTCTGGTGGAAAATGGGTTCACTTTTATAGGTGACATCATTTCATCATATCTGTGAGGCACAAAACCACCAAAGCACGGATTTAAAGTGCAGTTTCCTGAGTCCCTGCACCCAGAGAGTCTGAATCAGTGGGTTTGGAATGGGACTCAGTAACCTGCATTTTGAATCCATACCTCCTAAGATTCTGACCTTCTTATTTGGAATATCACATTTGAAGAACAGGCATATTGAAGGAGTTATTCTATCAATAAGCAAGCCAATGTTTCATGGTTAGTAATGACCAAGATCATTTCCAAGGTGGAATGGCCTTTAAGACTTCTCAGTCCTGTAGCTGTGAGAACCTGCTAGCCAAGTTCAGTTTGCAGTAAATACAATTGTCATTAGCCAGGAGTGTCATACTCCATGTTCTTCTATTTCTACTGTAAAATATATTGACTCTAATATGCCATACACCAGCTTCAATTATGCACACTTACCCTGAGAATACCAAAGCTGATGACTAGGATCTGAGTGAATAGCAAAGTATCTGATTATTGCAATGAAATAAGACTTCCTAAACAAGTTGTAGTTCATGTAATTCCAAAACTACTGAGAAGAGAATTTTCAGTATTTTGCCAAGGAACCTCAGTCTAAGAAGTAAGCAGGCGCCCTACTTAAGTGCTGTGGGTAAAGAGCTTCCTTTAAAATTAATAGTGAACATTATGATCTCAGAAACTTCATTGAGTTGATGGGAAGAAAGAGCTTATTACATACAGTAATAGGAAATCTTATTTCATTTTCTTACATATTATTGTCCATTATTGACTTAAGATACAAACCATCACATATTGAAAGTCTTGTGTTTTTCTGAGATGGTATCACTAACAGTTAATAGCTTGAAGTCACGTGCTATGTCAATTTTCCAAATGTTTCTGAGCTAGAATAAAATTCATCTGCATATGAATAGTGAAAATGTTTCCACTTATATTGTACATCCATATCTTTAGTAAGTTGAAATCAGTGATTTCAAAAGAGGTTCCTGTGGGATTCTCTTTGAACTACTTTAATAGACGATCATTTCCAGAATTGTCTATAACTGATGTGACATATATAATCTGTAAGGCATTATGTAACTATTATACCATAATCATCAGTGTCAAAGACCTTTTATAAAAATTGACAATACTGTTCTCGTAATTTACCAATGTCTCCTGATCCTTAAATACTGTTCTAAGAAATAAAATTTTACTGTGAGTTCCTTAATGAAATGATCTTTCCTACTATAATGTGAGACATATCAAATGCTCTAATTGATGATTCCTTACAAGCAAGGTCACAGAAACTAAACAAGTTTATATACTGTATTAAGATCCTGTCACTAAAAGTTACTGTGTTAACATCGAAAATTTCATTTCTGACTTGTATATGAATTATCTGTAGATCAATCAGAAAGATGAGTCATTTAGTATAAACCCATTTTTAATAATCTATATACTATACTTTGTCCCTAAAAATATGTAATATAGGTGTCTATATTTGTATTTATCAGGATTTCTTCTCTTTACAATTCAAAAACATGAATTCGGAGTATAAATTCTCTTACTGAGAGCAATATACAGATTTAATGTAATCCCCATCAAAACTCCGTTGGCATTTTTCAAGGAAATAGAACAAGAAAAATTAAATTTATATAGAATCACAAAAGACCCTAACTAACAAAAGACAATAGATGCTCTCCAACCTCAAAGATGTCACTTTTCAGTGCATACACTTTATTTAGTAACATTCAGGTTTTATAAGTAAACTAAGCAGAAAGTAAAAAAATAGCCACTAATCTCTAAAAACATTACCAGAGGTTTGTGTAATTTGCTGTGTTCTCAGTTCAGTCCATTCCAACAGGTTGTCAGTTTACCCCCCAAAAAATCTGTGGGTGCTCTATCTCAGTCATCTTCATCATGCAGCCTCCGTCCAATATCCTTTCAGTGTGATCAGGTAATGTACATCTCTCATGTAAATATGTGAACGTAAGTATGGGGTTTTAATGATAATGAAAGCATTCTTACCCAATTCTGCATGGTGCTTTGCTTCAAACAAATCCACAACTCTTTTCTGTTACTTACAGTCAGTATTCATTCAAATGTTTTAAGAAATAAAACTATCACTGTTTGCAGATAACATGGTAATATATATAGATTCTATCAAAAATATTAGATTAATAAATGAGTACAATACAGTGACAGGCTACAAATTAGTATACAAAAATCTTTTGTATTTATATGTAAATAATGAGATAGAAACAAATTAATAATCCCATTTACAACTGAAGCAAAAAGAAATATCTGGTAATAAACATAACAAAGGAAATGAAAGGTCTATGCAATGGAAACTACAAGACATTGTTAAAGGAATAGAAGATACTCAGATATGGAAACACGTTCCATACTTATGATTGGGAAGATTTAACATACTAAAATGGCCATCTTACCGAGAGCAATATACAGATTTAATGTAATCCCCATCAAAAACTCCATTGGCATTTTTCAAGGAAATAGACCAAGAAAAACTAAATTTATATAGAATCACAAAGACCCTAACTAACAAAAGACAAAAAATGGAGGTAACACATCCCTGTATTTTAGACTATACTAACAAAACGATAGTGATCAAAACAGTGTGGTACTAGAATAAAAACAGATACACAGAACAGTGGAATAGAATCAAGTCCCAGAAAGAAACCCACACATGTGTACGGTTAATCTATGACAAAGGAGCCAAGGACATAGTTAGAGAAAGGAAAGTCTTAACAAATGATGCTGGGAAAACCAATGGCTGCAAGCAAAAGAGTGAAACTAGACCACTCTAACACGCTATACAAAAATCAATTCAAAATGGATTAGAGACTTGGATATAAGACTGGAAACAATAATTTACATAGAAGGAAACATAGGCAATACTTACTTCATGCCATTAGAGTGGTCTTTGGGGACTCAGCTCCAGCAGCAAGGGAAACAAACTCAAAAATAAATAGGACTAATCATTTTTTTCTTTTTTAAAATTATTATTTTATTTCACGATTACTTTTTCTTCCCACAGCCCCAGGTCTTGAACCATGGCCCGTACCTTAGCTGCTGAGCCACAGTGGTGCACCACAAATGTTGGCTTTTTTTTTTTTTTTTTTTACCAAATAGTCTATCAAATTTAAGCATAAATTTTTACTGACCTATTTTTCTGTGTCTAGAACAAAGAAAACAAATATTCACAGTCATCTTCCATAACTTTAGGAATTGTTATTTACATTTCTAGACCAGTTCATTTCCAAAGGCCACATCTCTGCACGTTGGAATAGAATTCAAGGCCTGCGTAGAGCCTAGGGTTACAAATGGAGCCTCGACGGTTAACGGACTGAAGATGTACTATCAAACCAGAAACACGTAGACTTCTTACTTCAGACACTCAAAGCAGTGGTGCACGTCTGGGAGCATCAGTTCCATTTTCACTACAGTGCTCTTGACTATCTGCTAATGAAGTGATCCCTTATTTTAAAAACAACTATTCCTAGGATGACAAGAACTGGGATAAATGCATACAAAATAAGAAAGTTCACTGTGAACCTAGATGTTGCACCCGGGCAGGTTCTTTCAATGAACTGAATTCCTTGAGTGAAGGCACACATTGGATTAGTTGTCACAGAACCATTTGAATGGCCTGCCAGGGAAAAGATTGACAATGTCAGAGATGGTACTTTTGGAAAGTTAATCAACAAGCGTTTACCAAGTATTCACTGATTGCTTATCACTCTGCTTATCACCCCTCTTTATGAAAGATGGAGGGCATTTTAGAAAGCCCAGAATTCACTGTTAGATAAAGTAACAGCTAATGTTCTATGCCTCCCGTTTCATTTGAAGATGGAAATAGGTTTGTTTCTACTTGGCGTATATATTCATTACCACAGAACTAATAAAAAATCATGATCCCTTATGATCATTTAGTACTGAATAGCCCAAGGTTACTGACATTATAACCTACAAATATTTGAAACGTCTTAATTCTACCCCATTCTTTAGTTGTCTTCACAAAATAGCCTGGAATTTCCAGTGGCCATACTCTCTTGTGGGACTGGGGAACAGAATTCCCCAAAATAGGTTTACTCATTAATATACTATGTACATTTTGGAGAACACTAGGTATAGAAACTGATTCCATCCAGAATATTCTAGAGTTGACCTCAACATACACTAGACTGACATTTTCAAAAAACATCAGAATGGCCTCACTCAACTATTGACCTTTGACAGGTGACTAATTTTACCAAAGCTACTTTTTGTTTCTTAATTTTAAAAATCAGAGAAAAGGTTAGATTTTCATTTTAAGATAATTCCAAAATAGAATACTTACCACAAGTGAAATTCTGTCCATAAAACTCATTGACTACAAGAATTTCAGAGCAGTATTTTTGGAATGTAAAATAAGTGAGGATTTTAAAAGAAATGGGCATTTCTTCTATGTTTCTTAAGAAAAAGAAAAAGAGAGAGAGATATGAAATTCAATAGACACTGGAAATAGTCCTACCAAATGAAAAGAAAGGTAACCCTTACTTTTATGTTTGCAAACATAGTCTTCTATCTCTCATAAAAATTATGGTCACCATAAAAAAAAAAACACTTCAAACAATACTGAGAAATGTAAATAAATTCCACTGTCAAAAAATAAATATTGTTAATATTTTGGTGACATATATACATGTGTATATAAAACTTTAAACAAATAGAACTTAACTCTTCATGCTTTTTTTTTCTAACTTCCTTTTTTTTTCAACCAAACATGTATCAGACATCTTTTCAAGTTAGTAATCATAGCACCCCATTTTTAATCACAGCTTTCTGTGGTCCATTATAGTTAAAATTGTTAAATTAAGATTTAACAATCCCCTCATGATTGATAGGTGTCTATTTTATTTCATTTTTTTGTAAGCAGCACTGATTGACATAAACAAAAGAAAATGCACACCTAACACATCACACTTGACATTTGTGAATTTGTGAGTAAATACAGATTTGAGGTGCGAGCGTATACAGTGAGAACTAAACTATAATAAAGAGATGGAGAGCAAGCAGGCATTCATAGTAAAAATCTATCTCCTCTTCACTCTGTTTCCAAAAACTTCAGGATGACCTTGTGAGATTTTGGTCCAATATATAGCTTCTATCAATCAACAAATATGTATTTTAAATCTTTCTCTCTGTGGTGTGCCAGGTAGAGTAACGGTTAGGTCTACCTACATACATTCTAAGGACCCATGTTTATGTCAGGGAGTCGGGGTGGGAACAACCTAGATGAACAACGACATAAAATAAATGAAAATGCTTCTTCCTCCCCTTTCTTCCTGCCTTCATTCTACCTGCACCTTTCCTTTAAAAAATAAAATCTTTTTGCAAGGCACTAGTTTGAGGTGCTTGAAGAATACAAGAGACACGTCCTACCCCTAAAAAACAATGTTATTGGAACATACTGCATGCTCCTGGCATTCTTGTATCTAGTGTTCCTGCTTTTGCCTCTTCCTAAGTGAAACTCCATGACTTACAGATATTGGCAATTTTCTAAGACTTGAAATTGAATTGGTCTCAAGGAGAGGCAGCCAACTAGAAAGAGTAGGTAGGAACCTGGGGAGAAAGTGGAGGAAACTAGAAAGGCAGAATGATATGAGCACAGGCGTGTTAACGGCTGCATTTAGAAATGAATGCATGAGAAAGGCTGGAGCAGAGGGCGCTGAGTATGGAATGACACCTGAGAATGGGCCATTTCAGGGCCTTTCAGTGGGCTGACAGTGAAGAACCAAGAGAAGGGTTATGTTGAAATCATCATTTAAGGAATCGATGTGACACCAGAAAGTGGGAGGGACCAGATTAAGGGCAGACTGAGAACAGCAAAAAAGAAGCTAGACTGTAGCAGAAGTTCACACACAAGATGCAAGGGCCTGGAATAGGATCATGAGCCCAAGAGGATGGCTGCCCAGCTGACTAGGATGTTATCTCCTGAAGGTAGGAATCGACTGCCTTTATCAAGCGTGGCACCACACAGGACAACACAAAAAGCAAAAGCTCCACGTACTTTAGTCATCTGACATCAAAGAAAAAAAACCCACTGGATTTGGTGGCTGATCCAATGAATAGGCAATCCAGGGAGAGAGCTGCCACTCATTACTCAATTCAACAAATACTTTTTGCAAATCTGTTTGGTTTAAAGCCTTGGGGCCGCCATTGAGAACTATAATGATGCATGAGACACAGCTGCAGCCCTCAAGAGATCGATAATCAAAGAAACGAGCAATACAAGCTGCATTTGTTGCGCTGCAAGAGAAGATCTACAACGAAGGAGAGCCTGGCTATGGCACAGAAATTCTTGGAGTAACTTCAAGAGGGAGGAACCAGAGATCCAAATATACTGATGTGAGATGTCCACATTATATTATTAGATCAGAAAAAAGCAGGCATATTTTACCCCTTCACAAGTATGATCTCATTTTTATTAAAAAGTATATAAAAATTAAGGAAGAATACAGCCAAAGTTTAACTCTGGGTTGTAAAACACTTAGGTAACTTTTACCTTCTTCCTTACACATTATAGTATTGATTGGTTGTGCATGTGTATTAATTTATAAGCAGAAAGAACAGCAAAGCTTTTTCCATGTGTGTTTAAAGGAGGCAGTCAAAAGTGCAAATGTAATAGGTCATCAGTCAAGAAAGAGGACGCCTCATGGGAAAAATATGAACTCAATGACTAGGGATCGATCAGCCTTCCGAAGTAGATTGACTTCCGGAATGGGAGTGGGGCCCAGGTGAAGCATGAGGATGTTGGGATTTTGCAAAGAACCCAGGCCTCTGGGAAACACTGACCACTGCCTCCCTTTTAAGAACGTTTAATCCCTATTTTCTAAACAGCGAATTCATGATATAGTGGCAGGTTGCCTGGAACGAGGAAGTACTCAAATATGAGGAAGGAGGTCTTGTCCAAGACTGGGACTGCATCTTGTCTGGGTTGAAATGATCTGAGTTGGGCATTTTTCACGGATGCCAAAAATCCACTTACGCAACAGACAAAAACCGTGTAACCGTGTCATTGTAGAAAAATCCCTCCTTGATTGATCAAAATCTAGCTCACTTCACCTGTTAATACCTTGCCTTTATAGAACTCACTACAACTTACAAAGTGTTTTCACCTTGATTATCTCATTGCTTCTCATGATCCCCTGAGGCAGAGGGACTGAGACAATTATCTCCATTTTATAAAGGAGGAAAACTAACTCAGATAGATAAGTGTCTTTTCTGGGGTCACGTGGCAGCCAATTGGTAGAGAGGCGCTACCTCCTAGGTCAGTCCTCTCTCCAGGGACCCATGTGCCTCCTGGGAGGGTCTTCACAATGGTGGTTCTGGAGCAGTCAAGTCTGCCCTTAGTTTCTTACCTGAATATGTAGTTAGCTGCCCAATCTTTTTTTTTTTTTTTTAAGTTAAAAAACCTTCTTCAGCCTTCTTTACTTTTCCTCAAGGACTCATAGCTTACATTCTCAGTCCCACTCACCTCTGCTGCCTGTGGTCACTTTTACTCTCCTCAAGTTTTCCATTCTTCCTGCTATTACTTTTTTTAAATGGCTGTATATATGTGTGTAAGTATCTTCTTGTTTATAAAATGATGCTTGTCCATTATTTTTTTAAATTCACAAAATACAGAAAAATCTGAAGAAAAAATTTAAATAGCTGTCACCCAAAGATGACTCCTGTTAGCATCTGGGATGTGTCTTCACCTGGATGCTTTCTTGAATAATCTTTTTATACATTCTTTTCTTATCTGACTGTTCTTACTTCCGAAAAAATAACTGGGAATTGAGAATTCAACAGTGCTAGGGCAGAAATGAATATAATGCATGCTCTTTAACCTGTAGCACACACTCTGAGCTTTTCTGGAGGATGAATTGGGTTTCCTCCTCTTGTTAAAATGTTTTTTTACATATGGATCATGTCAACACCATGCCTAAATTGTCATTTTCTGACTCTCAGTGTGAGGGCATTTTTTTGAACAAGTGATTCACCGTGCAAGGTCTAAGTAATAACTAGCAATCGCTATAAATACTCCAAAGGTAAATGATACCTTTCACATAGTTCTCTTCTGGAATTCCTTATAACAGTCATTACCTGGTGATCAGGTGATCATTGACAACCATTCATAGCAACCTACATCCAATCACAGCAACCTACATCCAATCATAGCAACCTACACTCTTTGACTCAGCACATCTTACCTCATTAATCCAGACCCCACAAGCACCCCAGCAATGCAGAGCAGAGCCACCATGCTGTTGACCACATTGGGATTTTGGACCATACCCAGGAGCACAAGAGTTAGAAATTCACCAATTAAGTGGGGGACCAAGAGAGCAGCAGAGAAATATCCAAATCTGGCAGCCTCGGGGTATAAGCCCAGCGTCCTAGAAAAACAGAAGGTTTTTCAGGTTTCTCTCCAAGGTTTACCATTTAAGAAAAATGCCATCTTTGCCTTCTGTGAATAAATCCATTGTGGTTAATAGGTGAGAAGAGTTTGTAGGGCTAGTCAAACGCCCCTTTGAAAGGCCTTTGGGAACAGCCAACATTAGCGACCATTGATTACCACAAACTGTTTCTGTTGCCCCCACTTACTGTGAGCCCCCTTTCCTTTTACAGCTCTCAGTCCTCAGAGGAAATAGTACATCACTTAGACAATGGTCACAACTAACTGCTATGGGCAGGATCGTGAACTTGCCCCAGGATTCTCCAGCATGTAGACATTCCACCCAGCTAGCACTGCTCCTACCTACAGCCTGCCCACTAAGGGCTTACCTCCCTGCTGCTCAGCCTGCTTCCCTGCTATGCGGGGTTACTGCCAACATGAAAACCCTTCACTGCTTTCATCTCAGTTGGATTAGCCTAGTTCTCCATTGGCCTAATCCATTTCTATTCCTGTCTTTGAGTCTACCATTCCTTTCCATCGATTTGACCTTCAATTTTTTTCTAGATTACCATATATTCATTCTCCTTCTCATATTTCTTTCACCAGATAACATTTCCCTGGTGACAGCATGTCCTCAATAACTATTAGATGTGGCTGCTCTTGTGTCCACTTGTAGAATAAGGAAAGGAAATTGCTAAGTTCCTATCACTTCCTATCACTCTTCAAGGTCCTTTATCTTTCCTCTTGTGCAAATCATGAAGTGCGCTTGTACAGTTAATTTCATTCCCCAGTGCAATCTTTTGACTGTCAAGACATTCTCTCACTTTTGAGGATTTTACAGCATCTGAACCAAGGTCATACTTTGCACTCCCAACAACTATGCCTTCTCAATGTCGTTAACCTTGATGGACCATCAATGCTTCTGAATTAGGTAACCTGAATTAGGTAACCTGGTTAATTCTAGCAGCTCCCTCCACCTAATCTTGATCACTCACCATGTCTTGGAATCCACTGTTACTCAAAACTGTTCCACTTCCAATATTTCATTTTCTTAAAACACCCTTTCTGGTTGTGTGGCCTCTGTCCTGTCTCACATTTCCCTAGTGTCCTCACTGCCTCTGATCCTTGCCCCCTTCTGCTGTACTTGACCTTACCAAGCCCCACACCTGGCAACCTCTGTATGTCAACTTAAGCCACTGAAGGTGTGTTGGACAAGGCAGATTGCTGTACTGTTGGATTTAATTTGCCACTTTGCCTCAGCTGACCTCTGGACCCCTCATTTTTCCTCATTGCTTATTGTATTCCAATGTCCTGTTGTGACTGATATAAACCTTCTCCCCAATTTCAAACCCTCTCCCTCGTGCTCAGCAGAGGTACTCATCTCCCATTGTACGAAGTTCTTGCTACTTTATGTTGCCTACTTTTTGTCCTCCATATTGCCCCTTCCCACCCCCTCCCATTCTGTCTCCTCCCATCCCCTCCCCTCCCACCCCTTTCCCCAATCTCTCTCCCCCATCTTTGCCAAGCTTGACCCTATATACTTACACCCTTGACCCCATGTTATCCTAATTCTCTGATCCCTACCTTGGTCCACTCTAGTCACTTGATCTGTGATTTATCAAATTTGGCTATAGTTCCATTTACTCTCAGCCTAATATTCTTTTCCTCCTGGTTTATTTACCATAGTCTGAAACAGCCATGTTCCCTGAGCCTGGTGACCGCTTAAGGATGCCCCCGCTTCCTCTCACCCGACACTGCTAAGTTTCTCAAGCAGCAGCTCCTTCTTCAGTCTCCTTATTCCCTGTAACCCTCACCTGCATGCACACCATGCACTGAAGCCCTTTCTCTGCAGATGACCAATGACCTAATCCTTTGCCTCATCCTTTAACCCCCGCGAAACAGAGCATGTTAACTACACCTCCTGGAAACTCTCCTCCCTCGACTCCTCTGTTGCTAGTCCATCCTGCTTCTCCTCCCTCTCTGACCGTCTGCTTTCTGACATGGGCACTCACTTTTCTCCTCCCACTCTCTGAACAAGTCTCTAAAGGCTTTACACTCCGACTGCTTCCTCTTCCCATACCCTCTCCTACAGAATCTGCCCTGAGTCTTTTCTCTTGTTCCTCTTCTTTCCTCTTTCTACTCCAACCTATCACTCAGAGCTCAGGTTGACAACTGGGTGTCCTGTACGCTCCCTGAGGCCATGCCTTCAAAACCAAAGCTTCCCTCTCCTGGCAAACTTGACAAGATGCTGTCTCCTTCCTGTTCCCTCAGACTGAAAACTCAGGCATCATCGATGACTTTCTTTATCCCAACAAATTCATTCCATTTCTGGGTCCGTTTGATTTTTCTCCGTGTCTCAAAGGGACCCGTCCCCTTTCTGTTGCCCCTGCTGTGCTCTTCACGAGGGCCTCTGCCTTGTCCCCAGACTGTCGCAAAGGTCCCTTGCTGGGCAGTTCAGTGTCTCTGCCCCAACTCTAGCCTGGTGCCAATGTGACACCAGTCACACCCTCCAGAGTCCAACTCAGATGAGTCATGCCCTGGTTCAAAATCCTCATCTGTGTGCCATTATCAAAGCCACTCAGCCCTTCAGCAGACATTCAGCATCTCCCCCACCAATGCCAAGGCTGTCAGTTACATTTTCCCATTAGGGCTTCCCATCCTTCATTTCCCACAGTGCAAATGAAACTTTTCTGTAGAAAGATCTTACATGGTTTGCTTCTGAACCTATACCCCGCTCTCTCCAAGAATGCCCTTGCTCCTTTTTCTATCCAGTGAAATGCTGCTCATCTCTCAAGTTCTCCTCCATGAGTCTCTCTCCCCACCCAACCAAATGGACTCTTGGTTTCCTTTATAATGAACTGGGTTAACAGGTAAGAGATGGGAAGAGCTCATTTACAAATAATACCATACAGCCTTTACAGAAGAGTTGTAAGGATTACATGAGTTGAAGTATTTAAAGCTCTTAGTACCTATCACAAGATACTCAGTGTGTTAGTTATCAGTGCTGCTGTCATTCCTGCATTCCTCAGCTGAGTAGTTATGCTGCTTTATAATACTAATCTTACACTTCAATGAAAGACATCTGGAGATTTGTTTCTGTCCACAGTCAATTCTCTGAAACACTCTAGGGCCAGCTGTGTTTTGGAATGTGGCAATTTTCAGATCTGGGAAAGGGTTTGCACTGCAGAGACCATACTTGCCCCAATGGAATCCGTACTCCACCCAGAATCAAGTGTGTGAACATTTCTGCTAAACAGAAGTGTTCGTGTGGAAAAAGCTCAAAGAACGTCATGTCAGTTCAGATCCCATATTGCTGAGGTCAAGTCAGATCATGCTGCTAACTGGGAGACACGCACACATTTAGCTGTGGAGATGTTAGCTCCCAGACCCGCCAGCCTGCGGGCAGCACCTTCAGTTCACCCCTCTTTGACCCCGTTGTACCCACCGCTGCGCCTGGCCTTTTTTAGGACTTGACAAATATTTGTGTCATTGGACTGAAGTGTTTGCTACATGGCCAACAGCTGTGCTGCCATTGGAACTGATTCTGAATCTTTGCATCTGACTTTTTACCAGAAATAGTCATGACCTGGAGGTTCACCCGGAGCTTTGTTTAAAATTGCCCTGTCTTCTCAAATGCAACCGAACTCTTGCCTTCTCCTGGCAGGTTTTCAAACACCACGTGGGCTTCAAAATAGTGCTTTGTTCATTTTAAAACACATGTGGATCACTGGGGTGAATCCACGTCAGTCGGACTGGGCCGGAGGTTCCGCACGTTCAACAGGCCCCTCAGGAAACGCTGACACTGGTCGTCAGGTCACACTGAGTGGCAAGATTCTAAGTGAACAAGGCCTTCACCTTTCAGTCCACCTGGCTTTATCATATTTTTAGCATCTGCATCCGGGCTGTGGAGCCTCCGTCTGGCAGGCTGCCACACAGGTTCTGCATGCTCCTGAGGCCCCGAGAATCCGGAGGTGTCCCAAGGAAACAAGGAGGATCACCGTGTCCTTGCAGCCTCCTTCTCACAAGGAGCAACCGGCTTTGCTGATGTCACTGTCCGCGATAATGCCTACTTTGAAGAGACTCCATGGAGACCTTCTCTGGAAGCCCAAACTGACCGGGCCCTCTTTGATACTTCACTTATCACATCATTTGTAGTGATTATCTGTATCATGTGTCCAGACTATAGGATTAGAAACACCTGCACACGAACCCAGTGACCTAAAGACAATGCCTCAAGAGCTGCCTCAAGTTCCTTCTGGGGACGATGATCTGGGCACCTTTAAAGGAATCACAGAATGCCAGGAAATTCCCTCATCTTAAGGAAAAGACACAGGGATTAGGGAAGTTATATTTCCTATGGCACCAAATCATGCAAATATCTTGATTCTGCACATTTTTAGATATATCTGTTTAAAGTTTTAAGAAACAAAAAGATATTGTGTACAAGCCATCAGGCCAAACCAGCATAAAGGATGCTTCATGAGTCCCCCAATGCCCACTTCCCATAGTCACTCTGATTGCTCTAGCCCCTCTCCCCTGGGACAACTGCAGTGTGGCAGGTCCCAGCAATGAAGCCTCAGGCAGAACTTCTGCTCCAGATGACAGCCACGCAGGGAGCCTTGCTTGGCTGCTGGTTAACAGCTGCTCACTGCCTCTACACTGGGGTTCTAGGTACTTCAGTGTCCTCTCTCAGGCCACAGCCTGCCGCAAATATGGGACACTCTGTTCTCCAGAATCTATAGTCTTGCTGGTCCACTCCCAGGTCTCATGTGGTTCAGAGTTGGTGCTTTTATTTGTCCTGAAGGACAGGATACAGACACAAAGACTGTCCAGAGCACAGAGCAGGAAGCATGTTCACCCTCGAGTTCTCCCTTCCTAAGTCCCAGGGGCCATCTGGGACCCCACAGGAGACCTGGGAGGACTGAGCACTGCTGGCTCTCCCTTACCAGTAGCTCACACTGCTGAAGATCATGATGGAGACGACGCTGAAGGGGAGGACATGCAGTGTGTAGGCCAGCAGCATCTGCCACTTCTGGTACAGGCCGTCCTGGCTTTCCTGGTCGCTGACAGCTCGAAGCACGGGAACTGGGCACAGAAGGCAGGTTTCAGAACAGTCGTCACCACACAGCTGACGGAGGGAGGGCTAGCCCAGGACTTGAGGGCTCTCTGGGCTAGATGGTGAGGACCAACTGGGGACCCCTAGTCATGAAAAGAGGGGACTGCCATCCTTAGAACAGTAAATAGCCCCACCCAGAAATCTGCACTCGAACTGAATTACCACAGAGCTGCAGAGGTGGTTATGATTTATTTCCTGCTGGCTAACCTGGGCAGGGGGTGAAGTTACTGATTCAAGAACCCCACGCAGAAGGAGCGTGGATGGGCGACACAAGCCCTTTCTGTCCAGGGTCTCGGCCCCCACAGCAGCCTGCATGGTACACTCACTCTCAGAGGACAGGGAGCCAGGGATGCACAGAGACTCTCATTGACCCTACTCTCCACCTCAAGGAAGAACTTGGCAGAAGCATCAGCCTTCCCTCCTATGCGCTAAACCTAGTCTTACACGTTGGCAAGCCTTTTATACACCATCACATGAGGGGAGTAGAAGTTGTTTCTGGATTCCCACTGAATTTGAAAATTGGATGCTGCTGTTCTAAAATAGGGTTTGGAAACATATAACAGGTATCCAGGCCACCATGGGCTCTGGACACATTCATCCAAAGCCTGTACCATCTGTGCCTCAGAACCTCCTGTTTCTCCTGGCTCCTAACACAGATGCATCCAGTGATTCACACAAAGGTGGTAGTAATGCAATCGTTACTTTGCCCCAGGGAGAGGAAGGAGGAGAGCAAGTGTAACTCAGAGAAATTCCCTTATAAATGGGTTCTGACACGGCGGCAGGAGGAAAGGAGATATTCTGGGAGAGAGGTGCCTCCTGGGGGCAGACACTTACACAAATTCACGGCGTTAAGCATGCCGGTGTACGGGGTGGCACCCACAAACTGGTACAGAAGACCCACGCGGTCCTGGATGGCCCCCTGTACCACGTCATTCTGAACCCGGAGAAGGTAGAAAATGACAAACAAGCCCAGGATCAGGTTCTGAAGAAGGCGCATAAACACAGCCAGCTTATTCCTCATTAAGTTCCTCGTTACTCTCCTGAAAACCAAACACTATTTTCATTCCTCTTCTTTACTTGGTGGATGTCTAATGACCCAAAAGTGGGATGAGACGCTTACCTCAAGAGAACACACAGTTTAGACAGAGCTCCGGGAGAATCTTTGGTTTTGAAGGGAACCATGGGCAAAGTTTTCAGATGTTTTGTTTTTTCAATATTCTCCAAGGTTTTTTGATAAATGGCTGATTCTTTGTAGGCAGATTCAATCATCTGGACTCTCTTGTAGGTTTCGATTTCCCGTTCTTTGCTTTGCGTATCCACTGATGTTAGGTCCACTAAAATATTTTCCCCAAAGAAATGGCCCACAGGATGTTAAATGCATGTCCACAAGATATATGGTTAATAATATGTTTCATCATTGATTTAGGAATCCGAGACATAATACTTCCAGTCCATCATAATAATCATAAGACTTTTTGTTAATGCTCACCTACAAAATCAGAATTTTTTTTAACACTACCAGGAACACCATAAAATATCTAGGAGAATTCAGAAGCTCACTGAACTTTTCTCTGACAAAGTATCGAAAGATTCCCCACTTCATTCTAATGATTTGTGGCAAATTCACTGATCTGGCAAAACTCACCCCTTACAGAGTAAAAATAACTAAACAAAAGCAAAAATAAAACCCACCAGGGCTGTTGTCATCCAGGCAGACATAGGAAATGATAATGTTTAAAAAATATTTATGATGGCGAATGTGAAAGAAAAACTTACTATAAAAGTCAAAGGGGTTTGAATGCTCTGGACACGGGTAACCACAGCCGCTGAAGAAATCAAGCATTTCCCCTGGTGTCCCACAGAAAACCAGCTCTCCAGAACTCAGGATGGCGATTTTGTCAAAGAGCTGATTAGAAAACAGACATTGTTAGTGTCTAGTCAGGTCACCAGACCCTGGCAGAAAATAGGTTTGCAAGTAGTCAGTCCTTCGAACGCATCAGTATCCTCACTGTGTCCACTGGAGACAATGCACATCCCGTTCTTTCCCGCCTGCATTGCCACTGCTGACCGCTGCTTCCGAGTCCAAGTCTAGACTTAGATGACGGGTCAGCAGCAGAAGCTGTGTAGTATTTCCAAAAAAACACTGGGTCCCCAATCAAAAATCTTTCGTGACTTCGGTTCCAGTATCCCCGCCTGCACCTACAACATCTGGGCAGAGGAAAAGAGCAGACCTGGTCCTGAAGGAGGGTTGGAGTCCCAACTATTTCACTGAGTGACCTCAGACAACATTTTTTTTAAATCCTCATTTATAAAAGGCAAATAATAGCTCCCTACAAGGATTCTGGGGGAATAAAGTCAGATTTTTGAAAGGAAATCTATATGGTTTAATAGAAAACACAGCTTTTTGAAGCCGACTGGACTATGAATGCCAACTTGAGATTTTTGTTGGTTCTGTGAGACTGGCTCAACTTGTATCAATTTTAAGTCCAACTCTTCTCCATAAATAAAAATCCTGATATCCACTTTCTAGGATTGTTGTGAGCCAGTGCACAGAGGGTATTTGGTACTAAACAGATGCTGGAAGAAGTGATTTTTACCATTTGTCCTTCCCTTATCAGGAGCTATTGGCTCCAACTGCTCTGGCTTGGTGAGTACTGATCTCAACCTTGTGATCATCAGCTCAATACTCACACGCATACCCACCCTTGATGAGCTGCATAGGAACAAGAGATGTGCCCCCTCACCTGGAAGAGCTCAGAGCGGGGCTGATGGATGGTGACGATCACGATGCGGTCCCTACGAGCCAGCTCTGCCAGGAGGACGACAATCTGATTGGCAGTCATGCAGTCCAGACCTGTGGTTGGCTCATCAAACAGCATGACCTCTGCAGACAAGGGGTCAGACTTCTGAGTCACTGTGACATGCAGACTGCTTAGAACTCAGCCTTGTGAACAGTCCATTATTGCACTGTCTGGCCCCACCAAACAGTGCATGGTAAGAAGTACCTACAAGTAAACTGGCTTTCAGGCCAAGCCCAGGAGTAGAACCTGACCTGGGAGGGCCCAGCTCCCAGCTCTGAAGCACATTTCGGTCTTAATCTTTGAGGGAACAGGATAGCAACAAGATCAGGCTCTCACACAAAACTATGGACAGTTTGGATTCCACCCAGGACACTGACACAGAACAAGGGCTGGAAAGCTAGCATCAAGTTGTTTTCAAAAGACTGAGAGGAGCCTAGCTAGAAAGTCATAACCCCAAGTCATGTAGAGCACTTTTCCTATCAGCAGGGTCTCCATACTATGAAACAACTCTGACCCAGGAAACAAAACCTATAAACCCAGGTTTATAGGTTCTTGAGAGTTTAACTATAGTTTATTTCCACCAAAAAATAATAATAATAATAGTAAGTAGCTAGGATTCTTAAAAGCATCTCTTATTTGCCTTCTAGTGACTAAGTAGAGCAGTCATGTGAAGAAAGTACCCAGATGCAACAGATCCTTTTCCAAGTGCATGTAGGTGATGAGGTCTCCCCAAGTGGTGGGGCGACTGACCAAAGCAGGCAGGGCAGGCAGGTGATTGGTTACCCCATCTTGACAGCCCCTCCCTCCCATATAGACACTTTGGAATATGTCATTCGAAGTCCTACTTGAATTCCTGCCATTTCGTAAATACTTCTAATCATACCAAAACTCGCTGGCTTATCACAGCTCTAGTAAGAAGTAAGGACAGGACAAAGCCCCTTCCATAGCCAGGGCAGACCCTAACGGAACAATTAAACACACATGCAGTGTTTCAGACCCAAGAGCTGATTTGTATGTGGATGACAGAATAGCATCAGGAACTATGTATCCTTTCCAAATAGAATGGGTCCCCAGCTTGAAATAATTTCAGTGATTTCACTTGCACACAAACCCCTTTCCAAAGAGAGACGGTGAAGAAAGCCTAGAGACACAGAGAAGGTGCCCAGGCAGCAGCGAGGAGCAGTTCTGAGTCTCACTTACTGGGGTCCTGGAGGAGGTGGGCTGCGATGGAGACACGCCGCCGCTCCCCGCTGGAAATTCCCCCAAAGTTGTAGTTGCCGATCAGGTGATCTGCCAGGTGGCTCAGACTCAGTTCTGCCATGACTGCCTCCACCTGTGAGACACAAAGTCCCGACGGCTGCTCATTGTTGGCAGCTGTTCTGGCTCATGGGCTGAGGGTGCACGGGGAAGAGACACACCTCCCTTGCCTGCCTGCACACTTTCAGGCTCACCACACCCTGGGGACAGCAGGCCTGTTGCTATAAAATCTCAGGGACTTTATATCAATTGCATGCATGTATCCGATTAAAATAAATAATGTGATTTTTTTTTTTAAGTCTTTAGAGCAACAAAAACTGCTTGTACTTGCTTGAGGGAAATTCACAAGAAAACAATAGAAATATTATTGGATTCCTATATTCCTATGTTGCATTCAGTTCAGTCCATACAGTCAAAATCTCCCAAAGACATTTTTACAACATAGCTTTTCTCAATGTCTGGGTTTTGGAACTGTATTATAATAAATGTCTGTATATTTAAAAAATCCAATTTAATTTAAACTAAACCTGGCTTCCTTTATGTAACCCAAATAAGTCTTGGCGTCTCATGTGGTCCAATCTCAGTGTGATTTGCATCAAAGAAGTATAATCCAGCTATCAAAAAGTAATTAAAAATCAAGCCAATCTACTTGAATCTCTGAAGGACTTAAAAGGGAAAGCAGTTTATAACCTATAGCTATACTTCTTAAAACTTCCTTTTGCCTAACTCTCCTTACACTACTTATCTTACACCTTGCAGCTCCCCAGAATAGTCTCCTTACTCTTTATTCTCATCTCCCTCATACAATTTTAAAAAGTATTTATTGCTCTCTAATCAAGAAGGCTGATTTTTTCCCCTCCCTCTCTCAGTCCTTCCTCAGCTTATTTCCTATCCAGAGACCCTTTGAAAGATTTCTATCTCTGACCCTTCCCTTAAGGATTACCCCTCTCTGCACAAGGTTCTGGGGGAAAGCAGACAGAAAGAGAGAATATATGTATATAGTCATGAGGTTTGCTCCCATTCACCTCACATGAGATTGTGTTGCATCCACAATGAAAAAGAAGAAAACAAAGACGGCATTAAAAAATAAAAAATAAAAACCCTAAATTGGAGTAAAAGACAGGATTACTTATGGAATAACGTCCCAAAGGAAACTGAGTGGGACCAACAGTATAGATGAAGTTTTGGCCAGAAGAAGGGATTCATCTGAACTAGATATGAAGGACTAATGAGAGGCTTAAATACACAAAAATAAACCAGTATAATGTGTTATGGAAAAAAGGAAGGGTCACCTCTTGCCATCAGAGTAGGAGGATTCTAGAATTGAGCTTGGCCTGGTATGGCTGAATTTATGGGCTCGGCAGCCAGGGCAGATTCTGAGGATCCCTCTCATGTGTTCTGCAACAGCAAGAAAGGGTAAAGCTTGCCCCTCCTGGCTCAGAAGAGACAGACAAAGTAGACATTTATCTAACCTATTCTGGATGTCTCTTGCCCTGGCAGGAAATCTCTCCGTGTTTTGCAAACACTATTGAGAGCAGAATCCACAGAGACTCTGAAGGGATCATCAACCCTGCCTCTGCTATGCTCCCTCACACAGACAAATGTACTCTTCGCATCAACTCCAGAAGCATTATTCAACTCCAGGAGTGCATTGTTATTCTATTTATCATGAAGAGAAAACTGATCCTTAGTAAGATTCACAACTTGCCCCAGGTCACGCCGTTTGCAAATGGCAGAGCTGGGATTGGGAGCAGGACTGTCTGGGTTCTCTCAAGTACCCATGAAGCACAAAGTTTAGGCAACAGCCCAGCAGATACAGACCGTTCATGTCAACTTTTACAGTCAGCGTCCTCAGAGGACAGAAGCCAATCTGCCATGCTCCATCCTCTGTTATCCTCAGCACTTGCTTCTCATTAAATTATTGTGTCAGGATTTCACACCTTGTGGAAGTATATTGCTCAGAAAGCACTCTCAAGCAGAGAGTACTCTCTTACAGGACACTTTGCAGAACATTTAGGGTCTGCCAGTGCCAGGAAGTGGGGCCATTCATCGGGGTGGGGAGGGTGTGGATTTGCTATCAACTAATTTCAAAACATTCATGAATTTTCTTAATCCTTTTGCAAATAAGTGCATTTTCTGGGGAAAAAACTCAGTGACTCTCAGATTCTTTCAAGAATATATGATGTAATTGGATCAAGAACTCAGAAGAATCTATTTTTGACTTCATTCTCCCACCCAAAGACCAATGTGGACTCTTCTATGCATTTTGGAGACTGAAATACTATGGCAAACAGAGAGAAAGCCTGCAGAGGGGCTCTTCGTCACTCACTGCCAGGGCCATTAAATCACGTGAGCATGCCTGTGCCTCGCCATGGGCCGAACTCTGACCTTCATCTTGTCAGTCCACTATGGGGCTCAGGAGACCCCAGGGGCTCAGGAAGCTGTGATGGAGCTAGAAGGCCTGGGTTCACATGCCTGCTATACCACTCCCAGCTGTCTGAGCTTAATTTCCTTGGGTGCCAGGAGATAATGCTTCCTTCACAGGGCTGATGCTAGAAAGAATTGAGATACTATGTATGAACAAGGTCTGACTAATGCTAGCCAGGTATGAGAGGCCAGAGTATAAAACAGCAAGAAACTTGCAATACCTTCTGAGAAGTCTGTGGTAGCCTTTCAGGAGAATCAGGGATAGGCGTCACTCTGTGGGGCTGATAATCTTTTTCCGAGGGCCGAACCCCTTGCTAAGGCTCTTCTGGAGTGAAAGCTATTCTCTAGCATGGTCCAGGATTTTCACATCATGCCTTTTATTCACCCAGACATTACAACAAGCCCACCTGCTGGTACCTGGGACATAACTCAGACCTACTTCCACCCTCCATGCCCTGAGAGTCTAGTGCCAGGGGCAAGATGGACAAGTCCTGATCACAGACTCAGTGGAGCCTAGTAAAAGTGGGTCAACTTGATACCCCCTCAACTGAGATTGAGGGTTCCCTTGGAGCCTCAATAGCATTAAAGAAAGGCCTGCCTTGGAGCCTGATCTGACATTTGTGTACCCAGGAGGAACTCTGCTGAGGCCTCAGGCTGGGGAAGCCTCTGAGGCTGATGTCACTGATCTCCACAGGTTCTGACCCCAGGGAAATGCGCCTACTCTTTAGGTGGCACATCTTACCTGCCCTTGGTTCCCTGCGCATTTATAACTCAGATGGAAACAAGGCAATTTTTCCAGGGAATGTTCCGGAGGTTTTATCTGTGGCTCCTTCCAGATTGGGTATATGTAAAGAAACAGATGGGAATCTAGAAAGAGTGGACAATTCAATAGTTCCTTCCTTCACTGATTCAACCTCGTTTGGACAAGGCACATTCAGACACCGCAAAGAAAGTTGGGAAAAGCCTCAACAAGACTGCAGGGCTGAGCGCGGCGGGGAAATACCTCTATCTGTTCAATCCTGGAACTCCAGAGCAGTCCCCTTCACAGAAATATTATGCGAGCCACACACAGGATTGAAATATTCTAGTAGGTGAATTTTAGAAAATGAAAAGAAACATGTGAAACTAATAATATATATAACCAACGCAGCCAGCATAGGATCATTTCAACTGATAATCAAGTTTCAGAATTACTGAGGAAATATTTCCCATCCTGTGTGTTCAAAGTTTCTAACGCCTGGTGTGTAGTTTAAACTCACAGCCCATCTCAGTGAAGACCAGCCACACCTCAATGACTCCAGCGCCACAGGGGCCAGTGGCTGCCACACTGGACACCACGAGTCTGGACTCCAAAGGCGAGAAGGGCGAAGGGGGGAAATGGGCAAGTGGAGGGAACAGGGGGTCAGAACTACCGAGAGTGACCCCTGGGAGGCCTTGCTCTGAGTCTGTGGCACGCCTCCCCTGAGCCCTGAGCCCGGGGTGGCTGTGGGGACAGGCAGGACCCACCTTCTTGTGGAAGAAGCCAGGGGAGGCGCCGCGGAGGGCCAGCAGCGCCGTGTAGCGCAGCGTCTCGCGCACAGTGAGGTTGCTCAGCAGCGTGTCGCTCTGCGGGAAAGGGCGTCGTCACGTCCCCGAGCCCCGCGTCCCGCTGGCGGCGGGGACGGGGACGGGGGGGGGGGGGGGGGCCCACCTGCAGCACGTAGGAGAAGCAGTCCTGGAACTGGTCCCTTCGCAGTGCGCGCCCGTTCACGTACACGTCGCCCAGGAGGGTCCCGGTGCGCCGCAGCCTCCCGGACATGGCATCCAGCAGCGTGGTTTTCCCCGAGCCTGGCAGGGGAGAAGACAGGCCCTGCTGGAGTCCCTCCACGAGGCATTTTGCAGAAACGACCCAAGACCCTCGGTTCGGCCCTGCGTGGTTCTCTCTTTAGCCTCCTGATCAGTCTCTTGACACCAACAAGTCTCCCCGCTTGTCCCCTGAGTGAGAGGAGGACATGTCAGTCCTCTAGTCCGGATCTTAGAGGGGAGTTAGCTGTTTCTTTGCTTTTAAAAGTGTTTCGGGTTGAATACAGGAGAATACAGAAACAGAATAAAAGGAAATTCAGGGTTCTTGGAAACATTTGGATTCTAGAACACACACCTGAATTTCTTTGTGTGGCCCTCTGGCCTGGGCTGGTGGCTCCTGATGTAGGGGACACTGCCTGGAGCCTTGCTATTCAGCTGTGGGCTAATGACCAGCGGCTTGTTAGTAATGCAGAATCTCAGCCCAGCCCAGACTCATTGATCAGTTTTGCTTTGGGTTGTTTTTTAAGAAGATCCTGGCTAATTCCATACATATTAGAATATGAAAAGCATTAACCTTGTGAGTTCTTTGGTAAAACCAAGTTGACCTCAAGCTATATTGAGAGCCTTGGGCATAACCCAGCTGGTTGTCGCTAAAAACTTTCCCGTGTGTGTGTGTGTGTGTGTGTGTGTGTGTGTGTGTGTGTGTCCACTCACATGAGATAAAGTAGTCAAAATCATAAAGACACAAAACCACCATTGATTTGCCAGGGGTTGAGGGGAGAGGAAAGGACAATGGGGGAGGAGGGCCAGAAGTAGTTTAATGAATGCAGAGTTTCAACTTTACAAGTGGAAAAAATGAGGACAGATGGTGATGGCTGCACAACAGTGTGAATGCATTTAATACCACTGAGATGTACACTTACAAATGGTCAGGATGGTAAGAAAAAAAAATTAAAGAGAGACGCAGGCAGGAAGGAAAGTGAGTAGGAAGGCAGGCAGGAAGAGAAGGAGAAAGAAGTACTTTCTTTCATTTAGCTGCTCAAATTGGTTGCACCGTCCCACCCGCAAGCTCCTGGGTACCATGCCACAGTCCCAGATCCGGAGCATGTATGTGGACTGCACCTCAGTGGGCTTGTCCACTAGGCCACCAGGGCACACCTAAACATGGTAAATTTTATGTTCTTTGTATTTTACTGCCCCAAACAAAACAAAACAAAAAAACAGGGCAATAAGACCATGATCTTTGGAGTTATCTTCTCTAAAAGGGCAGAAATCATTCTGTCTAAACAGTCTCCTGCAAGAGAGCATGAAGCCGAGACAGTGTCTTAATTAATAGAACATAATGAGCCAAATAAAAGCACTTTGCCCTCGTGTTGGGGGACCCTATGCAGGTTTGCATTCGACCATTCTCTAGTGAATCTTTAAACACCTAAGTTACCTTTTGCACTAATAAAGATTTTATAAACAATACTTCAGATAAGATATCAAGAAAATCAACTCATTTTAAGAAACACTATGACTAATTCATATAATTGATTGCCTTGTTTACTCATTTATTCAATGATTATTTATTGAGCACCTACTAGGTACCTGACCCTGTATTGAGGATAGAGCAAGAAGACAACAAAAAGAAACAGGCACACCCTGGAGGAGTAGTGATTAGCTCAGAGACCTCCAAAGGAGCGCAGTGTATATACATCCCAAGGACCTGAGTTCATTTCCTGGGTTGGGGAATAGCCAATGTGAAAAACTAAATAAAAAATAAATAAAACACTTTTCCCTCTTCTCTCTGCCTGCCTACTTGCCTTCTTTCTTGCTTGTACCTTTCCTTGAAATGCATATTCAGTATAAAAGGACGGATATTGTTATAAAATCGTGATTAGGTATCATCAGTAATCAGCCCATGAGCCCTCACATCAAGGACTCCCAACCACTATCCCGCTGAGATGTGCGTGGGACGTGACATTGTCCCGTGGGACACAGCCCTGTGAAGGTGGGCCCAGCCCTGGTGGCGTACTGCATGTTACCTGTTCTAACCCCACACAAGGAATGTGACAGTGATAAACGATGACAGGAATGATCCTGCTTTCTTTTCTCTTTTTAAAGAAGTTTGCTATGATTCTCAAAAGAAAAATTTGAACGACTCTGGATATTTGGGCACATGCATATCGTTGGAAGTGGTTACACGCTGGAAATAGGAACTGACAGAAAAGACTGTTTTAGTCAATGAATTCCTTCTCACGTAATCTTAACAGCACTGCTGTGCCATCTGCTGCTGCGGCGGTGGAGTGGCTGGGGGCTTAACTCCCGGGGTTGAAGGCGGTGGCCTTCTTCACTGCCAGCACACATCACAGCACCCCCTGCTAATAGAGAGTAATGCATGTGGAGCGTGGCAGTGATGTCAACAGTTTGCGAGCGAGAACTCAGTCAAGAGGCTCTTGTGAAGCCCATTTGTCAGCCTGTCAAGCTTAAAATGGCGGGATAACATAGTGAGGCGGACTCCGGGTGTGCCGCCCAAACCCCCTCTCTGGGCTAGTGCATGTGTCCCAGCTGCGGAGGATTCACAGCCACCATCCTCACGAGGAATTGCTGTCAGTCACAACGAGCTGCCTCACCAGAGGCCACATCCAACTGGGCAATGACTGACTGATGAGGGATGCAGAGATAAACACTGAATTCTGAGTTCAGGCTAAGGAAGAACCTCTACCCGCAAGAAAGAGAAGGACGAGGTAGAAAAGGAACACACAGATAGTTTCAATGGAATCTTCAATATTTAATTACTAAAAAGGAAAATAATCTGAAGTGAATATAGTTCCATGTTAAAGATTTGATAAAGCTGGTGCACCCTGGTAGAGTAGCAGTTAGGTCTGTTGCTTCTGGTTGAGCGTAGTCCATGCACGTGCCAGGGACCCAGGTTTGAAGGGGTAAGGGGGCTGGGGGCACAGAGCAGCCAGGAGGTACAACTGAAATAAAACATGAATGGAATGCTTCTTCCTCCTCTTCCTGCTGCCTGCCTGCCTACTCACCTTCAATCCTGCCTGCACCTTTCCTTAAAAAACAAAAACAAAAGATTTAATAAGGCCAGATGTTAATGCATGAACATTCTTTGCATTATTCTCTAGTCTTACCTGTATGCTTGAAATACATTATATATATATATATATATATATATTTAAAGCCAATGAATATGGGAACATTTTTGTGTGTATTTAACTTCTCTTCCTGTTTCTGAGCATCCCTCTCTGTGCTCGATGCTTTTCTTGCTGTGAAACATGAATTGACTTATATATAGACAGGAATTTATATTCATTTTAATATCAAAGTTGTGCCCTTGCTGCGACATACACCTGCTTCCTCCGCGTGGTGTTCAAAGCAAGTCACCTGTTTGTGATGCTCCAAACTTACCGGAGCTTCCTAAGATGCACATGATCTGCCCACTCTCGATGTACAAGGAGACATCCTTGAGGATTTGCCTGTCCCAGTGCTGCCGGCAAGAGGCGATGCTCCACCAGGGCCCGACACGGTGGCTTTAAAGAAAACCGCATGAGGAGAAAGGCAGGGTGCTGGAAGAGACCAGACCCTTGTCCCCCTGCTGTCCTCCTCCTCTATTGTCTCTGGACAATAGGTTCCTACATGTGTTTTAGCCTCTATGCCCTCAGCTATCCATCCTGAGGGATCCTCACTAAAGAAAATCACTTGTGTAAAGCAACCTGACTGGCATGCGGCCTCTCCCAGCTGGGAGATGGCAAAAAATATACTGTTCATTTCTTCTGGTGATCCTGCATTCCTTCACTGGGTTTCACGACACCTCGTGTTCCCAGCACCCCCATTCCCTAGGCCCTCTCCATCTGCCTAGAGCAGGCGCAGACAAGGGGGACTCAATGGGAAGAGGGGTGGGTCACAAAGCAGGAGCGTGACTCAGAGCACACCAGTGTTTGTCACAGCTTCCAGGTACTCTGGGCAAGGGGAGAGGTTGCTCACCCCTACTCCTCATTTCCCACTGGCACCCTTTTCCCCTCCTCTCTCCACCTCCATCCATTAAAAAGAAAGGCCAGAGCCTCCCTACATCGCCCCCATTAGCAAGGAAAGCTAGAAGAGGGAGTATGAGGCCCACTCACCTCGGGCCATGCCCACCCCTGACCATCTCCAAAGCCCAGACGGCAAGCTCCCAGCAGGGGCAAGAGGCATTGCCCTACCTGACTCTGTAGGAAGCATGGAGGACGCCCAGGCTGTGTGGAGCCTTTGAAGCAGCTGTAGAAGCCTCCTCTGCGGAGCTCTGAGAGTCTCTGTTTATTTGGTATCTCAAGGACCCCACAGGGGTCAAGGATGGGAGTTCACTCATAACCAACAGACAGCAAAGACTGGGGAATTGGAATTGTCGGGTGACTAAGCTTCCCTGGAGCGGCCGCAGCGGAGACACCAGCAGCTGATCCTCGCCTGGGCCTAAAGCGCTTCCTCAGGCCTTCCGGGCGCCGGCACTGGGGCTTGGCCACGGGTGCCATTATCTGATGTACCTTTAGCCAGAGCGTGCGTATCATCTTGGCAGTGGGCAGAACAGGCGGCCTGTGTTTGTGGGAGGGGTTGCCAGAGAGGAATGCCAGGAGACACACACAGTGGACAAGGGTCAGGGGTTGCTCCGCTCTGGGAAACAGAAAAGTCTGGCACTGGAAGTCCACCGCTAAGGCCCAAAGGAAGCTGCAGCGAAGGGCCCCATGGCTGAGAGGAACCCAGAGGAGAGAGGGCCGTGGATGGGGGCTGCTCCCCAAGATGCCGCGGTGAGTGATGGGGGGGTCGCCATGGTCCTGGTGGGTGGGAGAGAGTTGAGCCTTTCACCCCCGCTCAGAAACCTTCTAAGACACACGCAGTCCAAGGACATGGCATCAGAGTTCCACCTTCTGGGCATCACAGGGCTGAGGGGGGCAGATTCAAGGGTCAAGGGTTGGTAGGGTCTTTGAGGTCACTTTCTGCCCTCAGATGCATTGCTTTAGGGAAATGATGCTTTTGTTTATGATTGGGCTGAGACCCCAGCACAAAAACGTGCTCACACACACCAGGGACTCTGCAGTGTCTTCTTCCTTGGCGTGGCTGTCAGACTCAGAGTCTCAGTGGCAGTAAACTGATGAGACATGATGGCAGCAACTTCTGTGAGAGCATTAGAATGTGTGCACAAAATATAGCTACAGTAGGCAGCCGGAAGCACCAGGAGCGCTGGAAGGAGCAGACCTGGGGCTCAAAAATTGTGGGTATTTGGTTCCTGCCCTCGTTTTACATGAGAAATGGTCTGTGACTGAAAAAGGGGTGTGGATGGTTTGAGGTGGGGGGTTAAACTGGATGATAGATAGGAAACAGAGTCCCAACCCCAACCTTGCCTCAGTCTACCCCACTTTGTGTCACCGTGTGCTGTGGCGAGGAGGAAGGAGCACGAGACAAGAATGACAGAGGGGCATGCCCCACCCCTGTGGCTCGGGCAGCTGAGGTGCCGGTCATGTCAATCAGCCCAGAGAGCTGGGCTCGAGACCAGAGCCAGGAGCAAAAAGGAATGACTGAGGCCTCCAAACCCAACAAAGCCACCTCAGCTGGCTTCAAGTCGATAGGACTAGACTTCAGGCAAACTCAAGGAACCCACCAGTCCCAGTACAGCCACTAGGAATGACCCACACAGGGACAATCTCTACTGGGAAATAACTCCTAAAAGCTCTGACCATAATGCTCGAAGCCTGAATAGGATATAAATTCAGTGGTGACTTTAGGGACACTTTCTACTTGGAAAGTCTGACAACTTAGGAGGCAAAGAACTACTAAACCTGACATTCAAGGGCACATGCAGGAATGACTGGCCTTTGTGATTTCCTTTTCCCCATCTTGTTATTCAAGGAGCCAAGTGACATTCTGTCCCTAATGTTTATGGCACCTGGAACAAAAAGATGAGGTTACATGTCATATACCTAGATATTTAGTTTTTAATCAAACTAAGAATTGCTAAATAACATAGTTTTTCTTACCTTGACATAGCTTCCTTATAATCTGGGAGACCAGGTATATTTAGAAATACTGAGATTCCTTAGAGGGGCAGCCAGAATGTGGTGACCATAGCCAGTCTTCCTTCTCCGCTCCTCCTCAGCAACACAGGAGACCTCACACACCCCTGTGTGGTCACCTCCTCCTGCCCATCGTGCAGCATCCCTGCCCTCCACAGAAAAATGCCCCTCTGGCAAGGGACATCCAGGTGGGGGGTACTATCAATATTCAGGAGAATAAACCTGGGAACGAGATTCACACATACTTGGGGTGGATTTGTGGCCATTTGCACAGGAAATTCTGAGGTTCTGGGTACCTGGAGGGGCAAGTGTCCTTGACTTACAGACTCAGAGGAGAGTGAGAGGGGCTCAAACATCAGGGCAAAAGATCTGCTTCACACATTTTAGTAAAGACCCAACTTGTCCGTTCAGCCAGAAACAATCCCCGCATGTTTCCTCCCAGGCCTGAATCCTCACATGTCACTGCTTCTCGGGAACTCCAGCTCTTTATCTTAGAACAAGTGAACTGCCTCCTAGTCTGTATTTCTGACTCAGGAATTTGATCAGAAGTTAATACAAGGAGAAATTACAATGTAGCCCAGCAGGAGCTGAGCTGGTTACCTACAAATAAACCCACTTTTGCTTTTTTGGGTGTCATCTGTCAGCAATTCAAGTGATGTTCTGACAGTCATGCTGATTAAGATGTCAGTGGAATAGATATTTAAGTATTTGAAAAATACAGCGAGTTTGTCAAAACCTCAAGAAGAGCCTAACAAATCCTCCGTGGGAGTCAAGGAGAATAGATCAGAATGGGACAGAAGCGGTCCTCGAGCCAGCCAGGAAGTCTTTTCTTTTGAAAGTTGAGCTGCCTGAGCAGCTCCCTGAAGACATAGCCCACTGGTGGAGGCTGGGGCTTAGCCCAGGGGAAAGGGGGTTGGGGGAGCCAGGAGCAGCAGAAGCACCTTTATTCTTCCTTTTCTGTCCGTCCTGTTCTGCTGCCTCTTCACCTGGCCCCAGCACCTTCCTCCTTCCCAAAGCTCTTACCTGGGAAGAAGAACCCACTTGGACTTGAGGTCTCTCCACATATTGCTCCAGTCTCCAAAACGTCCAACTCTCCTTCTTCACTGACCCTCTCCACCCCAAAATCTAACCTGGGATGCTTTTCACCAGGTGTGTGTGTGTGTGTATTTTAATCATTTTTATTTTTACACATTAAAATAAACTCACATGTAAAGGTTCCCCATTCCTCATATATATGTCAACATACCCTGCCCTCCACCAAATCACCAAGTGTTCTTCACCAGTGTCCAGTGGGTTCCACCACCATTTCTCTCTACCTTCCTACCCTCCTGTCCCATTCCCTATTGGTAACCTCAGTTTTGTTGCAAGTGTCCAATGGTTGGTTTTGTTTCATCTGATCCTTGTTTTGTCTACTCACATTCCACCTATGAGTGTGGTCATCTGGTGTCTATCTTTCTTCTTTTGACTTATCTCACTTAGCATAATTCCCTCTAGATCCCTTCATGTTGATTCATCTCTTCTAAAGGCTGTGTAGTATTCCATTGTGTCCATGGACCACATCTTCTTGATCTATTCATCTGAAGTTGGGCACTTAGGTAGTTTCCAGTTCTTAGCTATTGTGAATTGGGCTGCAGGAAACATGGGGGTGCATAAATCTCTACGAGTAAGCGTTTTTGTATCTTTTGGGTAAATATTCACTACATGTGTTTTTGCAGATGCAATTTCTACACTAACTCGTATCTTCTACCAATTACCCAATGATCCTCCTGCAGAAGTTTGCTTTTTAAAACAGGATGCATGTTAGTCCTGATGAATCTCTAAGCAATTGATAGGATGTCTGATTCTTTAACAAAAGCTAAGCAGTGATGATGAGTGGATTCAAGGGGGCAGGGCTGACCTGTGGCCTCCAGCAGCTTTCTGAGCTGCTCCTCATCTCCCCGGGAGTTTTGCTCTCCATCTCTGAGGGCAGAGACTCAGTCACCTCCTCCACCTCCACCTCTGGCTCTGGCTCTGGTCTTTAAGGCATTGAGTGTCTGACGTACATTCAAATATAGCATTGCTCCAATAACCGCAGCAAGACGATAATGATGATGTGATGAGGATGGTGGTGACGAGGATGATAGGGACTTCCTCTGAAATCTCCCAACAGCATTTTCAAGCTTTGCTGTGCAAAATCAAAATAAGATGCAACACTTCTGAGGATGTTGTCTTCACAAATACTGAGCATTAGCTTGTTGACAACTGTGTTCTTCTCATATGCTGGTATGTGGAGTCTATTTGACATTAAGAGAAATTCAGCCAGATGCAGGGAAAGAAAGTTACAGTGCTGGCCCCCACTCAGGTCCTCCAACATGGAGGCTCACCCAGCTCTCTCCAGTCCAGAGTCTGGCCTTGCTCACTAGAGGCTGCTTGGGCTCAGATTCCACCAGCCTGTGGCTAAGCTGCCCTGGTGACCAGGAGTTGTACTGGAGGGAAGTCCCAGAGCTCTCTTTGCAGGGAAGAGATGTGTCTTCATCGATGTTCCTGTTTTCTGAAAGCTCTGGGGCTGCATCCAAACACATCTCTTGCCATTTGGGGATTTCAGCTATGCTGATGCTGCTTTCATTTCACGCTCTCTTCACACTGTCTATTCCTATGTCCTCAGCAGCTTCTGAAGGAGCCCCTCACCTGTCATGTCTCCTAGCAGGGCCTCCAGGACAGCTTGTTCTTCTCTGAAAGTGACAACAGCCTGTACTTCACCTACAGTGGCCCATCCAACACCTTGGAGGTTCGAGACCTCAATTACCAGGTAGGGCACTCCTGAGTCCAAGGTGGGAGCAACAGGTGGAACAGGACAAGCAATTCCCAAAGTGGAAGGGAAGGGTGTGCCTCCCTGAGGGCCTCTGTTCTCAAGGACCAAGTCCAGTCCCAACTGATGCCTCCTGTGTTGGGCAAACATCACAGAGACGTCCTTCACTTAACCACTGAGAGGTCAAGAGGCATAAAAAGAGAATGAGATCTTTGTTGAAATCAAACTATGTGAACTTTGTGGAAAAATTTTCTAACACTCTCTCTTAGCCTTACGTTTTGAAATAATTTTAAACTTTTGAAAAAAGTTGCAAAAATAGTAGAGTTCCCATATACTTTTTTTCAACTTCCCCTAATGTTAACATTTTGCGTATCCCTAGCACAATGATCAAAATTAAGACATTAATGAAGGTGTGATACTCTTAATTAGCATTTTATCAGTTTTGATATCTTTATTTTGAAAAATGTGTTGTCTCTGGAACTATAAAACATTCAGAGTACAAAGACCATTGGCCTTTCAGAGGCTCTCAGGAATCCCCTGGTCAGATTCAGAGACCCCTATGTTATCACGCCTCCCCCCATGGTGGGTCCTAGGTTACTGGACTGCAGAAGCCCAAGTCTGACTTCTTGTGGATGTGACTTGCAACCAACTAATGAGCCACACCATAGCCTTTCGCTGCTCTGCCTTACTGGGTAAACTTGAGCACACATGCGCAGCTGTGAGCCTCATCTATAAAACAGGAGCTACAATAGTATGTATGTTAGATACTTGCAATAGGAATTGAATGAGATGATGGATATAAAATGATTCCCATGATTCATTACCTATAATAAACACTCAGTTATTTGTAAATTGCTGTTAACTGAAGACAGCCTTTTGTTTCATGTTGTATTTTTATTTCTGTTCTATGAATGTACAAGCTTTCCATGTCGTATCTTCAGACTCAGAAATGGCAGCTTCAAGTACTCAGCATGGTGAAGTCCAGCCTTCATGTCTGGTAGAACCTGAGTGATAGGGGTGGTCTCTTGGACCGTTGGGGGTATCATCAGAAGGAAGCTTCTGTAGGGAACTGAGCAGAAGTTGCAGAAGCCCTCTGAGCCATTCAGCTCTCTGAGAAACCTTCCAATATTTTCCCACAGGTGGACATGGCCTCCCAAGTGCCTTGGTTTGAGCAGATGGCTCAGTTCAAGATGCCTTGGTCATCTCACAAGGACTCTGGTGAGCTGGGAATCCAGAACCTGAGCTTCAAAGTGAGGAGTGGGCAGATGCTGGCCATCATAGGAAACTCAGGTACTGCTTGGAATAAATAGCGGAGCAATTCATGCCTCAGTTGTGAGGAAGGGTCCCTGGAACAATTGGGTGCTTCTTACAGAACTCTTTGCTGACTAGAAGAACAATCTATCAGAGTGTTGAGAACACAGGTTCTGGGTCAGACAGACCTGGATTCAAATCTCAGCTCCTCTGTTTATTAGCTCTCAGGTGGTTGCTCTTGGTATGAATCACAAGTGTGCTCCTGAAGCAGCAGCCAGAGCCTCTGGCCTTCAGCAAAACTTTATTGAAATAAGGCAACAACCTTTCTGAGGTCATCTAGCAGCTTCAGAAGTTAGTGCTTTTTTAGGAGGGCGCTTCTTCCACCACAAGGACTGCTCATTCATTGTTCCCACCAATCAGATGCCCAATCATGACTGGAAAGCAGCTGATCTCAGCTTCCATCACACCCTCACTTCTCAGAGAAACCCTCCAGCTCATAGGGCGGCCTTCGGCCATCTGCACAGGTCCAGATTCTCAGGCGTGTTCAGTTATTCCCTTCCGCAGGGAAATGTAACAGTGGAGTATGCTGATGCTGAAAGGATGCTTAGAGAATAGCTGATTCATTCTCTCCATTGTACTCTACCTCTCTTTCTCCATACCAGCTTGGAAGCACTTTTAGAGGGAGATTTTCAAATGACCTGGTCCTCAGTATTGCTAGCACATCCTCCTACCCCTGCACGCACACACTTTCATTTGACAGCTGAGATTCAAGTTTAGAGGAGTGACCTAAAAACACATATTTAATACTGAGCTAGAATTAGAACTTTCAGTTTGAGTCTCAGATCAAAGTGTGTCCCCCTGTGACATCTTCATAGTGTTAGAATACTTTTATGTGTTTTAATTAATCATTTCCAGAGTAGAGGTTACACAAGGTTTTTTGTTATCTCCTCCAGATTTTTATGGACTTCTGATAGGGAAGGTCTATTTATTGGCTAACCAAAGAGCAAATGAGATAATGTGTTTAAATGCACTTTGGAACACTCACAAGTCAAGTCCTCATCTAGTCCTGCCCACTTCTGGCCCTGCCCCTGCAATTGTGATCTAAACAAGAAAGTGAAGGCCAATTTTCATTCTGTTTTTAACTCTTGGTGGCCTTTCTTGTTATTTCTTCTTCCCATTCCCTTCTTCTTCTCCCTTGCCTCCCCATTCCCCTTCCCACTTCATGAATTGAGAATCTAGGGGACAGATGGGCCCTTACCAGGTGCTTCCACTAAGGCTTAGAGTCATCATAGTTAATACTACACACATCCAGCCCTTTATATCTTAGTACTAAATAATATAAATCAGGATAACTTACTAGCTCATAGTAGCCCTGATTTGTGATTCAGGAAAATGAAGTTCAGAGAGATTAAGCAGGAATTGCATCGAGCAGAGTTTGGTTTTTAGTGTGTTTTAAAGGAAAAGTGCAGCAGGAATGAAGGCGAGGAGAGGCAAGCAGGCAGGGAGAGAAGGGAGAAACATTTATTTAGTTGCTCGTTCTCATTGTTCCCACCCTACCCTACCCCTGCTTCCACCTCTGCTCTGGGTCTTCAACCTGGGTCCTTGGGATGTTTGTGAACTCTGTTCAGTGGCTTTCTCCACAAGGCCACCAGGGCCCACTGACTCCAAGTTTTCTGACTTTAAGTTGTTTACTTGGATGAAATTATTAAAATGCTTTCTTAGAAAGGATTTTTCAATTATATTTTCCATGACTTTTATGCTGCTCACCAAAAAATAAGTAAATAAATAAAATTGGTCATGTTTTTGAAACATTAATTGAAACAGTCTCAAGCATTTTAACTTCTATGAAATCAGCAGTGCCTGAGATGTTTCCAAAGAGCAAGTTTACAGATTTGGAGGTTCTAGCCTCCAAATTTGGCGGTCCAGACACACTTGGCAGGCTACCTTAGCAAGGCCACCCACAGCTCTCACCAAGTGTTGCTTAGGGGTGTGGCCTTCCTGCTCCCCGGTAGGGAATTTCAGGGTCCCTGTGAGTGCTGGCAAAGTCCCTGTGATCCCACAGCTGGGATGCCTTGATGGAGGATTGAGGTTGAGCAAGGAGCAAGGCGGGAAGCCTCCTCTCTGGTTCTCTCCTGGCTATTCTTCTCAGGGTCCTTGAATGGGGTGCACCCAGGGGACAGTGTGCAGGACCCTTCCACACTGAGAGCATCTGGTAGATAGGTTCACAGAGGGTCACTGGGGAGGCACCTGGGTTTTTTGCACCAAGGACCTGGGGCTACCTGCAGGAGATAAAGAGTGTTGTATGTTGTGTCTTCCTGTCTTCCTTGTCTGAAAGCAACTTGGAAAATTTGCGCTTCAAAAGGAATTCATAATAAAGAAACAAAAATCTCACTTGGGGGAATTGGAGAGAGCTCCCAGAGCGCTGCCCAATTTGTATTTGCAGGTAAACTTGCTGCAAAAAAGTCATTGTTTTTGGAACCCTGAGCCAGTTTGACTTACTTTCCCAAAAGGAGCTCTACTGCTGTCTTTCAAAGGTGGATAGTGTTAACTTGCGTGCCTTTTTTAAGAGAGAGTAAGAAGTACCACTGATAAAAATAAGAGAGCAATTAAAATGTATTTTAAAGAGACATCGCTGTAGAAAATTTCAGAACACGTGTATACTCTAGTTTTAAAATCATTGCCATTCTATTACTTCTCTCTTTTTTCTTATTTCTCAAAATAAGTTCCAGCTTTGCATTTAAAAAACAACAACAACAACAACAACAACACCCTATTAATTCTCTAAATGAGTCCTTCCCACAAGCCAGTTTCTGAGCCAAACAGCATCGAATGATGAAATGTTGCTGGCATGTTTGCCTGCCAAGAATAGTTAAGCTTCATAGTGCAATTAACAGGAACCCTGTCTGGGTGACAGGGCGTCTGCTCCACGCACAGGCAGCCGGGTGACAGCTAGCACTCCAGCCTGCTCCTGTCGTGCAGACTGGCTGACTGGGTCAGCACCCTAACACTAGGGTGTTTCTAGTGCTCAGGTGTGTGCAAGTTGAGGGCAAGTAAATGTTCTGGAACACCGGGCACTGGCGTTGTGCCATCTGGGTCTAAGTACTGTGACTTTTCCTCTGGGGACTGGTCACTTCTGCAAAGACAGAGCAGTCCAGCGTCGCCAGAGAATGTGCAGAGATGCAACATGGCTTCTGGGCTGGCCTCTCTGTAGGTCCGCTCTGAGGGATGTCTCCGATGGCTTTGCAGGTTGTGGGAGAACCTCCTTGCTGGACGTGATCACTGGGCGAGGTCACGCCGGCAAGATTACATCAGGTCAAATCTGGATCAACGGGCAGCCCAGCACACCTCACGTGGTGCGAAAGTGCGTGGCCCACGTGCGCCAGCATGACCAGCTGCTCCCCAACCTGACGGTCCGAGAGACCCTGGCTTTTGTTGCCCAGCTGCGCCTGCCCAGAACCTTCTCCCAGGTCCAGCGTGACAAAAGGGTAACCAACTGACCCCGGTGACCCCCATAAGCCATGACATCCTCCCCCTCCCTGTCCTTCCCTCCTGCCACAGCATTGGGGCGACCCAGCTCGCCATCCGCCCATAGAAGCAGTCCTCCGTGGGCTCTTTCCTGACCTTCAGCTTTCCTCAAAGTCCCATGGGCTCCTGTAAACCACGTCAGCCCCAGGTGCGGCCCTTCGCCGCACCTGGCAAATGCGTGCCCAGTATGTTTATTTCTGGCCTCCACGCGGGTAGGGAGCCAGCTTCCCCAACACAAGGCACCACGCAGGCAGCTGATTATCGCTCAGGATGTGCAGAAAGAATTAGGGCAAAAACTTGGCAACAGGGAGTGAAGGCGCGGCTTAACCCACCCGGAGAAGCGACCCTGGGAGGAACCTTCAGTGCCCTGGTTCCTCTCGCCCGCCCTCAGGTGGACGACGTGATTGCGGAGCTGCGGCTGCGCCAGTGCGCCAACACGCGGGTGGGCAATGTGTACGTGCGCGGGGTGTCGGGGGGCGAGCGGCGGAGAGTCAGTATTGGGGTGCAACTTCTGTGGAACCCAGGTGAGAGCCGTGGGTACCGGCTGGGGTGTGAGGGGCTGCATCACCCACCTGGCTTGGCCGAGGTCCAGCCAGGGTCCCGCCGACTTACGGCTCCTCTCTCTGATGGGAAGGAATCCTCATTCTGGATGAACCCACCTCTGGGCTCGACAGCTTCACAGCCCACAACCTGGTGAAGACCCTGTCCAGGCTGGCCAAAGGCAACAGGCTGGTGCTCCTCTCCCTCCACCAGCCTCGGTCAGACATCTTCAGGCTGTTTGATGTGGTCCTCTTGATGACAGCTGGTGCCACCATCTACCTGGGGGCCGCCCAGCACATGGTCCAGTATTTCACCGCCGTCGGCCACCCCTGCCCTCGATACAGCAACCCCGCGGACTTCTACGGTGAGCCAGCCAGGCCGGCAGCCTGGTGCACAGGGCTCCTCTCCCAGCCCCGCCAAAGCCTGGTGGAAAGATCCTGGAGAGAAACTCAGGAGGAATTCCAGGAGCTCAGGCCCCAGCACTAGGGGCTGGGTGTGAGCTCGCTTGGCTATCAAATGCTAAGCATGACGGCCTGAAAAGCTGCCTCTGGCAAGTTGCCTGTGCAGGACAGAAAAGAAACTAAGGAAAATTCCAAACTGGAGGGAATAAGGTCCAGGAGGTTTGGGTCAGTTGCTAGAACTGGGGTCTTTATTCAGACTCTGTAGGGAAACTTAGATTCTGAGTTCAGACCACTAGGAAATCTGAAAGCTGTGCTGTGGTACTGCTCCGGAGGCAGGGAGCCCCAAGTCACCAGGGGATGCAGGGGGCCCAGGGCCCAGGCCAGGTCAGGGTCTTTGAAAGGTCTTGTCAATGACTCTTTACATATGAAAATTGCTGACAGACCAGTCCTGCCTTTCTGCTTGGTGTCCCAACGCGCTGCAAAAGCCCTGGGGGAAGTGTAAGTCCCTTGTGTCATTCTTAAGGGGGCATTCTGAAATTTGGATGCTGAATTCTGGGTGCTGAGGAGTGATGTGGCTGTTGGACAGGCCACACAGCTGCACCAGGATGGGGAAACAGCAGCCAGGGCCAGTCCCACAGGTCACCTGGAGCCCTAGCCTGCCTCTCAAGACAGTCCTGGGCGGTAAGGTCCACACCAATAAACATGATGTCAGGGACCACCTCTTTGAGGGCAGACACTGAGCCTAGAGACAGCAAGTTCCAGAGGGTATCCCTTTGACCCTTACAGCCCATCAGATCAACATCATCTTCATGGATGAAAAGCCAGGAGCCCAAAGAATTAAACACCTTGGCAACAACGTGCAGACCTGGCACTCCCGCCAGCAATGCCTGGCACCTGTCCTCCCTTTTTGTATTTCTGAGAGGTTGGAGGGCTCTCACCTACAATCTCTGGGACAGGTGACCCTCAACATTCTAGGGCTTGGAGGTGCCCAGAGAAGCTGACCTATAGCCCTAAAGCCCAGGAGTCACTTGCTAAATGTTTCCTGCCTTGAGACGTGTTATGAAAATGGGAGGGGGTGGAGGAGGCCCAGATATCAAGAGGTGACCTCCAACCAAGGGAAAAGTGGAGAGAGGGGCAACCCCTTTGGACCTGGAATGGGACTGGCTTTAGGAAGGCCCTGGCTGTGACTGGGAGGGGTGTGCCTTCCTGACATTTGGGGGTCCCAAAGGAAACTGTGGCATGAGGCTTCCAGGCTCTTCCCACAGGGTAGCATGGAGGTGGGTGTGGGTTCTCAGATGGTCATGCCTGCTCCTTCCCCAGGGCAGGGAGAAATCTACTTATAGTTAGCATGACCTGGGCACCTACCCCCCAGCCAAAATGTTCTTCACTTTTGGTCAGGCTGCTTGGGAAGCCAGATTTCCAGTGAGAACTAGAACAGCCAGAGCCCGGGATGTTCAGAGTCCCTGGCCTGCCCGCCTTCTCCCTTAGGACAGGTGCACTTGGAAGTCCAAGTCATCCCCAGCTTCTTCAGCAGTGGACTTGGAGCCAGGGCCTGACCGCTGTGGTCTCGGCTCCCAAGTCTCAATTCCTCCTGCTCTGTCCTGGGACGTCCCCATAATAAGCCTGGATGTCGGCACTGGGGCCAGTACCCACAGGCCCTCACCGTTACCCCTTTTCCTGACCCCCCCAGCCCTTCGCCTGAGGCAGGCTTTCTGTAGACTTGCCATATCTGCAGGGGGAAGGGGGGCAGCCCTGAGCACCTCTCTGCATCTCTCCGCGCTGAGCTTCACCCTCCCTGTCCACTCTCAGAGGGTGGGGAGCGAGTCCTGGAGCCCCTGAGGGTTGACCAGCCTTGTGGTCTGGGCTGGCACACCGCTGTGAGCAGGTGCAGAGACCAGGTCCTCCATGGCTCCACATCTCTGCTGACAGTGGACCTGACCAGCATCGACAGGAGAAGCAAAGAGCAGGAAGTGGCCACCAGGGAGAAGGCTCGGTCCCTTGCAGCCTTGTTTCGACAAAAAGTCCGTGACTGTGATGACTTTCTGTGGAGAGCAGAGGCAAGCGAGCTGGACACAGGCTTCTGTGCAGGGAGGTAAGGCAGGCCAGGACGGTGTCCAGTGGACAGCACCCTGTGGAAGGTGTGTGCTACCCCCATGCGCTCATGACACACTTTACCTCCCCATAGCCCGACCCTCCCGAGGGGCACTGATGACCGGCCAACACCCACTGAGCTGCCCGGCCCGCTGTACCAGTTCAGCACACTGATCCGGTAATTGTCTGCCACCCCGCCTTCCCCCAAAGCCTTTGGCACATCAAATGAAGCCCTTTTATCTAAAATGAATGCAAAGAAGGAAGCAGTAGGTAGAATCATTTTTTAAAAACTAGCCTCACCGAGACCAGCACCAGCTCTCAGGTATGATACAGAACACTTCTGTACAACAGTCCTTGAACAAAATCACAACAGTCTCAGTGTCTTGGTTATCACAGAGCGCACTGAAGAGTCTTGAGCAAAGTTCAGACCATACCAGAGAACCCCAAACAGAAAAGAGAGCATCAGACCCAAGTGTCTGCTATAAATCCTTCTAGATGCTTCCAGGCACATAAACACTTAAATACACAGATGAGATCAGACTCTGAACATCCTCTAACCGGCTTTTTATTCATTTAGAATAGCTCTTCTGCCGCTCACCTGGCTAGGTTTTCCTCAGCATTCCAGTCTCACCAGAATTCACTTACCTTCCAAATTCCTATTGGTCAGATTATTTTCAGGTTTGGGATTTTATAGGTAACTACAGAAAACATCTTTGCACAGACGTCTGTGCAGATCTGATCGGCTTTTTCTCAGTAGAGTCTCTTTAAGTAAAATGCAAGGCTGATCTATTGATGATAAAAGAAAGTTCCACTCATTGAGAGCCTACTGTGAGTGGTGGTTCCATCAGCCATCTCACCTGAGCCTCACTGTGATGCCGTAAGATAGCTATTGCTACCCCCATGTCACAGATGAGGAAAAGGCGGCTTGCAGAGTTTACGCAGCATTCCCAAATTCACCAGGCTGGTGTACACTGCTCTCTTTGCCCCTTTTTCTTGTTTTCTAAGCCGCCAGATTTCTAATGACTTCCGAGACCTGCCAACCCTCCTCATCCATGGGACGGAGGCCTGCCTGATGTCCCTGATAATTGGCTTTGTCTACTACGGCCACGGGGCCACCAGCCTCTCCTTCATGGACATGGCAGCTCTCCTGTTCATCATCGGAGGTCTCATCCCTTTCAACGTGATCCTGGACGTCATTGCCAAGTGTGAGTGCTGCCAGCTCTCCATGACCCCCATCTAGAGCAGGCAGACGATGCTGTCCGAGACGTTCCAAGGCGTTTCTCTGAGCTCCTGGGGACAACGGTTTGATGAATAACTTTCATCATGATTGTGAAATTTTAAAATGATCATTTTTTTTTTAAGTTACACATTCATATTAGTATGCAAATGAAAGCAAATGACCAAGGCTTCTTCGCCGTCCTACCCTGGCGGGGTTCAGGCTTGACAACCAGGCACAGGTGTCACAGAGGTAAACATTTACATCGAGAGGTTTTTTCAGCTACCTGGTGCTTTTGTGAAAAATAATGGAAGCATAGACAATATAGCAATATATTTTTCATTATAACGAGACTCAAAAAAGAGAAAGCCTGTAAATTCCTTTCACGATTTTGTCCTTTTCACCCCATTTTTAGGTCACTCGGAGAGGGCCATGCTTTACTACGAGCTTGAAGATGGCTTGTACAATGCTGGCCCGTATTTCTTCTCCAAGGTGACTGCTGGTCGGGTGGGACCGCTGGGGTTGGGTGGGGGGTGGAGGAAGCTGGGACATTGCACAGATGTTACAGGAGCATCTGACTGAACCATGGGGCCGTGCATCACCTGTGGTCATAGAGGCCACATCCCTTCATTTCAGGGTGAGACCTGATATTTTTGAAACATACCCTAGGAGGTCAGGATGCCGGACTAGGAACAACACTTTCCTGGTCAGCAGAAGTCCTACAAAGAGGAGGTGGGAAACATCTAATATACTTCACC
>RJWH01000527.1:588168-705709 GCA_004363575.1 Solenodon paradoxus
CCCCCCCCCCCCCCCCCGCCCCGGAAAGGGCTCTGAACTGCCCCGGAGGGAGCACAAGGCATCTGCAGGTGGAAGCCAGCAGGGAGCTGGTACTTGTAGGTCCCATGTGCCACTATCCCTGATCCTCCTGTGCAGCCCGATGTCACCCGGAGGGAAGGGTGGCATCGCAGTCATTGAACATTGAAGGAACAATGGCCGGTGAAGGTGTTGGCTGCACATCCTTGCAAAGGCTGCTTCTTGCAGATTCTAGGGGAGCTTCCGGAGCACTGTGCCTACATTGTCATCTACGGGATGCCCACCTACTGGCTGGCCAACCTGCACCCAGGCCCTGAGCCCTTCCTGCTGCACTTCCTGCTGTTGTGGGTGGTGGTCTTCTGCTGCAGGACCATGGCCCTGGCCATGGCCGCCTTGTTCCCCACCTTCCACATGTCCTCCTTTTTCGGCAATGCTGTCTACAATTCCTTCTACCTCACAGCAGGCTTCATGATAAGGCTGGACAACCTGTGGACAGGTGAGGCCTCTTCCCTTGCCCGGTCAGGCTTATTGAGACTTGGTGTGACTGGATTAAACCTGCTTTTGTCTGGAGATGAAACTTACACTTTAGGTACAGTTCAAGGCTGTCAGCTGTCCTGGTGCTAAGGGACTGTCTCTCATCTCCCACAGCTGACACTTGGCCAGAGGTTACCCTGCCCTCTTCCTGACCCTCGACACTCACCATTGAGCCAGGGTAATCCTGCTTCCCAAGTCTTTCTGAAATACCCTCCTGACTTAGCCCCCATTCCTGGCCTTGCATCTGCTCTGGTCACTGCAGTAGTTTGGTCTCTATGACCTGGATCCCTTACATCTTCTCAACCCTCACCCACACAGAATGAGCTTTTCCGAGGTGCAAATCCCTGTTGCTGCTTTGTTCCACTCCTCTGGGCTGCTCATCTCCTGCTGCCCCCATCCAGCTCTTAGAAGCCCCCGACATGCTCCCTGGCTCCCTCTGGGCTCTCACCTCTGAACCTGTGCCCTTTTCTCTAGGGGCACCATTCCCTGCCTCCTTGGATTCCTCTTCTGCCAGGCCATCACTGGCCAGCCTGGGGCAGGGTGTGTTGTTTCCTTCTCCCCCTCTTCCTCTTCCTCCTCCTCCTTCCCTCCTGCCCTCCCTCTCTTCCTCCTCCTTCCCTTCCCCTCTTCCTCCTCCTCTTCCCCTCTGGCTCCCCGCTCCCCCCACACCGTGGCACCCCCAGAGGATAGGGCACCCACTGTAAGCTCTGGTTGGGGTTGCTGAGCCTCCACAGCCTGTCAGCTCTGTGAAGCTGAGTGCCTGCTGAGACATCTAATTGAATGCCCCTTCAGAGTTGCTATGGGTCAAACGTGCAGTGGCCATATGACACTCAACCTCTTCTGCCCTAGCCACACCCCAAGCTGGCCCTCTGCCCTTTTGCCTCTATGTCCTCTCTCTCAGGGAACTTGTATCCTCTGGGTCACAGCCATGGCAGCTTTCTCTTCAGGTGCCCTTCCCAGGGAGCAAGTGGCTGGCTTGTGTGGATAACGTGACTCTCGCTGTCTCCAGTGCCTGCGTGGATTTCCAAAGTGTCCTTCCTCCGATGGTGCTTTGAAGGACTGATGCAGATCCACTTTAAAGGGTACACATACCACTTGGCCGTTGGCAACCTCACCATCCCTATCCCTGGAGACGTAGTAAGTAACCACAACTTTGGACTCTAAAGAGCTGGGCATCCATCTGAATGTCAGAAGGGGCTCACTGACATCTGTGTCTCCAGATCCTCCGCTCCTTGGACCTGGACTCGTATCCACTCTACGCCATTTATTTCATCCTCATCGGCATCAGCGGGGGCTTCATGGTCCTGTATTATGTGTTCCTAAAGTTCATCAAACAGAAATCAAGTCAGGACTGGTGACTCTCACCCAGACTCCTGCTTGCTGCCGGGGGACTCCAGCAGACCTTCAGCTGCATGCCCTGCCTCCCCGGGAGCCCCCACTGGACCCAAGGACCTGAGCACGCAGACACTCAGCTCCAGGGGGCCCACAGGGCTGCAGTGGCATAGGCCAGCCACAGGATGGCAGTAGAATAAAGACAGTGGAAAGGGATTTCTGATCCCTGGCCAGAGCTTGCAGTTACTGGGAACTAAAAATTGTACTTGAGGACACTTACAATGTTGCTAATTTATTCTCTTTTGATATGTATTTATCTAGGAAACCTCATATAGGATGGGAGCAAATGAAGTATAAATTGAATCGAGGCTATGCAGGAATTCATAGGGCCCAGAAGAAACAACATAGTAGCAGAGTATTTGGCCTTGGCTTGCTGGGTTCCCAAGTCTTTTAAACTGCTCTCAAGATAGAAACGACCTCATACATACCAGGGAGAAGCCATCCCTTCTTTCTGTGTGAGGTGATGGGTTTGAAGCAAAACTGAACAGATAAAAATATATTGCTCCTCTGTTGCAGCAGGTACTGCACCCAACCCTTTGTGCGGACAACATTCCTTGGAGGTGGACGAGATCCCATTTTTCAGATGAGGAAGCTGAGGCATAGACATTCCATTTGCTGAGTAAGGTCACATGGCTACTGGTGGAGTCACATGAGCATCAGACAAGCCTTCGAGGCCCGTAGGCGGACAGATGGCAAGGCCGGGGCCTTATAAGGCTCGGAAGTGCAGAAAGCCTCCAGAAGATAAAGAGGCTTCCAGAGGTTGTGTCAGCTCAGCCAGGCCACTTAGCTGCATCTCCTTGGATTTGCTGGTGTTGGTCAGGACCAGACGTTAAGCCATCACAGAGGCCAGGGATAGAGTAGGCTCGGGCTGCATGCTTCGTGTCTGACCCACGACAGAGGCACAGAGAGTGGGGAGGAGAGTGTTCCCAAAGGAAGGTCAGAGGCTGGGGCCAGAAGGAGGAGGACAGCGGATGTTTAGGAGGCAAACAGTTCATGCACCACAGGTGCCCAGATGCTAGCTGCTCCCTGCAGCCCGGGGCTCACCGAGGAGCTGGTAGTTCAGACAGACAGAACCCCTGGCTCCACCCAGACCCATCGCATCAGAATCCACCTTTCAAGAAGACCCTCAGGTGATGTGTACACACACTGGCGTTCTTGCACACTGCCCTGATACAATGCTCTCATCCAACTGGATATTCCCGTTGTTACATTGCATGTGACACTGTCACGGCAGCGCCATCCAACGGGAGACTCATTCAAGTTATGCTCATTGTTTCGACAGTGTCCTTCGCAGCAAAAGGGTAAATAAGCATAAATAAACAATGCTGCTTCCTCCTGTCTTCCTGCCTCCTGCGTACAGTTCTCCTTCCTGACTTCTTTCCTCGCTTCAAAAAAAAAAGGCTCTTTTTACAGGAAAACGGTATTTAGAAGCCAACATCTGAGTGATGAGTACACTCATTACTGTTGGGACTTCCAGTGACGAGCAAGCCATGGATATATACATGGATTTATGTATGCGTGCATGTGCATATATGTACACATATACATGTGCGTGCACACACTTATCTACTAATACAGCAATAAGCATATGTATATGTGTGTGCCTGGATATAAATGCTCTTGTGTGAGGTACAGCTCTCAGTCTGCAAAGGCCTTCAGTAACGCAGTGGGCTCTGGTATGCAACGTGGGAGAAGGGGCCACGCACTGAGGCAGGAGAGATGGAGGATCCAAGGGCTGCCGTCCTCCATTTCTTCACCAGTTTTGCCCCGAGGACATCCTGGTTCTCCACCCAGGAGTTGTGAAAAATACCAATGTAGACTCAGTCCCAGGGATTCCAGTTCCACTGGCCTGTTTTTAATGCTCCCAGGACAGGAAGCCAGGGGGAGAAACACAGCTCTCCAAGCATGGATCCATACTCCTGCACTGAGACAGGGGTAGAAATCTGCTCAGGTGCAATTATCAAAAGTAGTGGCTGCAAATATTTCCTGGTAAGGGTCCTTCCATGTGTTAAGTTTCGTGGGCCAAAGTCTAACTGCTCAACGCCCCTGTTGCAGTGTGAAATATGGCACAAATCTAAAGGAAGGTGGAGTGGGGTGAATGTGTTCTAGTGAAATACAGTGTGCTGGGCCCGAAGTGTAGTTTGAAGACCCCTAATCGAAAGGTAAAGTTTTAGGTGCATCCCAGTGGAGTAGTGATTAGGTTATTCACCTCTGAAGGAGCACAGGCCACATACCCCTGGGTTCGAGCCCCAATGAGGAGGGAAGCAACAAGTGTGAACAAGTAAATGAACATAAAATAAAGTGCTTCTTCCTTTCTCTGCCTGCCTGCCTGCCTACTCAATTTCATTTTTGCCTGTACCTTTTCTTTTTTTAAAAAAAGGTACAATTTTGGTAACTTGCATTGTAAGTCCTTCAAGTTATGCTGTTGATGGGGAACTTTTAATTAAGCAGAAAATAATTACCTATATTGACTAATGTTTCCTGATGTGATTTTTTTAATTGTTCTTCTTTACTGATAGATTATTTAAAATATAATCTTGCCTTAGGTCAAGTTAGTCTCCCTGGTCAGGCTTAAAGATAGATTTTCCTTTTTCCCCCTTTCACTTTTCTGTTTTTGATCCCAGATTAAACAGCTAGCAGCAGTGATATTTAAATCCACATAAAATCCAGGTGAGCAACAGGCTTGGGGCTCAGGGCTCTGCTCATATTAGTTGAATAGCAGGGGACCTTAGCAGTTCCAGGAGCCACCTTCCTCGGGCCCTTTGCGTTACTGAAGGTCTTTGCAGACTGAGAGCTGTACCTCACACAAGACCATTTATATCCAGGCACACACATATACATGCGCTTACTGCTGTATTAGTAGATAAGTGTGTGCACACACGGGTCTGGAGCGCCAAGCAGGCTCTGGGGAAGGGAGCAGGGATGAGATGTGCGGGGTGAGGAAGTATCTTGCTGACTGATTTGTGCTTATTTGGAAAATATGTCCAATGTTCATGCCTGACAGAAAACAGTCATTTGCAAATAACCTAAACAAATGTAGGGACGAAAGGGAATCTTTCTCCACCCCTCTGGGGTCTTCATGGGCTGGTTGAGCAAACAAATTTACACCAAATAGATTAGCAGAAGAGAAAAATATAATTACATACATATGGAGAATGTATGACTGAATTCTAGAGGAGATGAGATAGACTGAGGGCTTATATCCTGAGCTAAGGAGGCCTAGAGGGCCGGGGTCTCAAGGAGAGAGAAGAGGGTCTCATACGATCAAGGGAGGTTGATTAATATGACAAGAGCCAGATGCTCTAGATGTTTCCTCTGCCATAAGATAGGTTTATCTGATAAAAAGCCTATTTCTGTAAATAGCCCTAAATCTGGGTCATCGTTATTCTTTAAGGTAAGGGTGACAGTTTCTCTTGAAGCCCACAGGACCTTGTTTCCTAAGTTCCACCTGCCACGGGGAAGAAGCCTACTCTGAACATCTCAGAAAAGGTCTCTGAACGTTTTTGGAGAGGACCATCCTTCGTAAGTAATTCAAATCTCAAGTCACGGCCATTTTTTTATTTTTAAAGAAGCAGACCTAGGAATGAAGGTGAACAGGCAGGCAGGCAAGAAAGAGAGAGGAGGAAGAAGCACTTAATTTTTTTTTAGTTGGACAGCTTGATTGTTCCTCTCAGTCCGGGACACAAATCCAGGTCCTGGGGTTGTATATGGATTGTACTTCAGGCAGAGGCAGTTGACAAACTACTGGTCCACCAGCACGCGCAGCCATTTGCTTTGGCTAAGTCGTGCTTCCTTTAAAGTGGCCGGAGTTTAGAGAGTTATCTGGTGTTCGAGCACCGTCTTTGCCTGCAGCAGCTTTGGCTGGGAGGCCAGCAGGCAGATGGCGTGCAGCCCATTTTCTGCTGGTGGGCTGGAGAAACCGGACGTGGCTTTAGCAGCGAATCATTAAAATGTTAAAAAACAAGAGAGCAGATCCAGATGGAGTCACTTTATCCTAATCCCCATCACGAAACCATGACTTCAACAAAACTATTGAAGAAACATTTCATCAGGTAGATTTAAGGTGTGTGTTGCTATAGCTGAGCTTCTGCATGCAAATGGATCATTCACTAACAGTCCAGTTCTGCCCTTACCATTTAATTGGCCCCTTTTAACCAATTCACCCACCTCCAACTCCCTTCCCTTCTGGTGACCACGAATTTGATCCTATAGACATCCCTTTCTGTTTGATTTGCTTCGTTTTGGGGGCTTTTCTATATACTACAGGGGTGAAAACATCCTTGCCTAAGTATGATCCCCTCTAGATCTACTTACGATGTTGCAAATGGCAAGAATTTCATCTTTTTTAATAGCTGAGTAGTATTCCTTTGCATACACATATTACCTTTTCCTCCACTCTTCTGTTGACAGGCATTTGGGTTATTACCAGTTCATGGCTATTGTAAATAATGCTGCAGTGAGCATGGGGGTGCATACATCTCTTTCAATTAGTGTTATTTTTCAGGTAAAATACCCAGGAAACAGTAAGACTGATTTTCCATTTGACTCTCCCAGAAGTGGTCTCTTAATTGGGAATCAGCACTAGTAAACCTATGTCCTAAAACAAAGTGAACTTGCCACAGTTAACCCTGTTGTGCCTGAGAAAACATCCTGGTTCTGCTCCTTTCTGCCTATAATTCACTTTTTGCAATCCGCGAAAGCCCCTTTCTATCTGCTAGGTGGCTTGCTACCTGATTCATGAATCGCTGGATACAACCATTTAGTTCTTTAAAATGTACTCCACTGAATTGGTTTTTAAACCAACGTTTTCAGCAATGGATTGATATTTTTAAGTACATACCAACTCAAAGCCTAGATGACACTTCTCAGGTATCTGTCTAGTAGTGCTCACATGTATCATTTGTATGATTGTCTTGTCTTTTGTGTGATGTTGGGAGGTATTTCTTGTTCCTCCAAACTGCTCTAAAGCAGTACTGCCTGGTGTTGAAATAAAGCTCTGCATGACTTTCATCCCAAGTGGGAGAAGCCTCCTGGCGGCAAACCTGGAAACGTGTCTGCAGGCACGGGGTTTATAAAGGACTTCTTGGGCCTCAACCATCAAGTGTCCAAGTTCTGGGCATCTTTGATCTCTTGTAAAGACCTTGTGTGAAGAGACCCTCTGTGGGCCCAGTGAAGCAGGGATGACCCTACACTTAATGCCACATTCCCTACAATCCCCTCCAGGGTCAGGGGCCTCTCTGAAGGCACCATGCCCCAGCATAGGGCAGAACATTTCCTGAGCCCCTGTCCCCGGGGCACATCTGGTTTTGTATAGCAGCCCACAGGCTCTTTCCTGGAGGGCTGAACTCTGTTCTAATCCCAACTTTGTAATCAATGACTCATCAGCACTAACACAGTCTTCTACATAACCACTGCCCTGTTCGCTGCCATTTTGGCCGTGTCTTCTACTGATTGGCTATTCATGCTTCACACTGTTAGGTATCCGGCAATACATTCTCCAATACACACAAAACATACGTCTCAGAAAGAATAGGACTTGGAAAGGCAGACACATTGGGCCTGTTGACTCGACAATGTTTACTGGGTGTTTTCTAGCAAGTAAGACTCTGTTCTAACTGACAGGTCTGCATAGCGTTAGGAGAGTTCCCATATCTGAGGAGGAAACAAAAACAGTGAGAATTTCAGCAAGTGTGTGCCTGGAGGCAGGGTTGAAGATACTGTTTTCAAGAGAACTCTCTAAGGATGGAGTCCCCAGAGTCCGCCATTGTCCAAACAAATAGGCAGGGGCAGAGATTTTTCAGTAAGATGGTTAAATGTTTTTGTTCTACTTGGACCTATGATTCTTTTCTTCTTTCAAATACGTGTCTATTTTGAATTTGCTAATGCAGCCATTTCCTTTATATTGTACTAAGGCTGCATAATGTGGGCTTTGTAAAGTCTGCAGGCCTGAAAGCAGGATACATTTCTAATGGAAACCCTCATGTGCATGATTGTACAACAGCAAACCGATAAATTACCGTGATTTTGTACCCCCTGTAGCTATTAGTTCGACCGCACTTCCAGGAATCTTGCTTGCACTTATAGAAACTCTATAAATATTGGTTTGTCAGAAAGACAAATATTAAGTGAAAATTGTGCTCAGACATGAGAAAAAGTGTGCAGAGTACACACATTGTAGAGGAATAAATTGTACTGGGAAGAACAATTTGCAATGTAAAGCTTAATAATCACTGGAACTCACAAACTCGGTGATTATGCCAGGCACTAGGTATTTGATTAAATATGCTTACTGTGCAAACTGTCTAGAGACTGGGAACACTTGTATTAATGTGAAAGGCTTTTAAAAATATTGAGATTCCCATTTGAGTTTTAACTGGCATTAAACTGGAATGCTTTTTCCCCCCTCATACAAGGAATATAAACGAGAAAGTAAACGACTAGTTGGGAGTCTTGCGCGTGTGATCTATCACTATGGTTCTGGACAAATTAACCTCTGCAAGCTAAAGGGCACCCAACACATGGTGGTGGGTGCTCCATGCGAGACACATAGGACTCAGCACAGAAAACTTGATATTCTGGGAGCCTGCAGCCAGGTTTGGGCTAGGTCCGTGGGCACAGAGACTTGAGACAAAGAACTCGTCCTTAGGAGGCTCACGACCTGTGTGATAACTATTCTGTTTTTAGGTGGTTTGGGGAGCCCTGCAGACAGAACAATTATCTGCTGGGCCAGACTAGGGGCTGAGAGCAGCAGAGGTGACTGATGTCAGCCTCAGTGAGCAGAGATGAAGGCGGACCCAAGTCATCTACGGGGCTGTAAATGCGCCTTCTGACATTATATGAGACCAACTCCCTTTGTTTCACACAGCTCATCTACTTACTCTAGCCTACTTTGTACCTCAGAGTCCTCAAATATCTGCTTGTCCTTAGACTATGTGAGCAGTGACTATTGGCTCGTCACATACAAGTACACTATGTAAGCAGGAAATTCTTGCCACAATACAATTTTTAGTTAAAAAATTTAAGACTCAACCTTTGAAACAGCTTAAAGCTGGGTAAGACAGGTACTCTGGTGGCTGGGCAAAAAATGGGTAAGACAGGTACTCTGGTGGCTGGGCAATGAAGTCTGGACTCCTGACGGTAGAGCCCACGTACAGCCCAAGGACCGAGGTTCTCGGGTGGGGGGACACGACACAAACAAATAAATGGGGAAACGCGCCTTCCTCCTTTCTCTGCCTGCCAACCTGCCTGCCTCCTTCCTCTAAACAATGTTTTTAAATACTGGTAAGATAAAAATGAAGCCCACAGGTTTTGAGAGTATAATTTATTCAAAGTATTTCACATGAAAATTAGGTTCAAATACATAAATGTACAATTATATATAAAATACTTGCATTTCCAAAAGCTAATAATGATGCTTTTTAAAATCAGCTGTTTATAATTTGTCTAAAATGTATTAGAGTACTGCTGTAATTGTTATTTACTCTTTATTTCTATTTTGCTATTATTTAGAAAGCATTCCTAAGTTCATCTAGAATTACAATGTTTACTTGCTATTTATATTCAAAAGAGGAAGCCACTATAATGCTAAAGATAGGTGATTTGATGGCTTTGCTAGTACATGCCAGATACTTAATGGCCAGGCCTGCTATTTAAAGTGCGAAATGTGGGAATTTTACCTGTTTCTTCTGCCCTACACCCACATTTTACCCAAGTCCATATATACAAGGTTGGTCTGAACTCCCTTCATGCAAATGCGATGAATCTCTGTCATCTCAAAGATGACTAAAGTCCAGATTATGCCCCAAGCTTATGCCTGGATCTCAAAGACCTGTTTTAATCAACACCAATAAAACTTGGCTCGATTAGCTTGTGGAGACAGTATCAACCCCGCAACACATGTCCTGTACTTGAGGAGAGCACAAGGAAAGCCTCAACGAGTCTTCAAAGCTGGGACTCAGCATTGGCCAAGACGCCTGACTTCTTAGGTCAACTGTATAAAACAAAGATGCATACAGGCATGGGCAACGCCATGAGGACATTTACCTCTCGGATTCCTTCCTTCTCAGGCCATCTGCAGGTCTAGGTGCAGGACAGCTGGTCCCACAAGACACTAGCTAGTAGCACAGAGACCATGAGACCTTACTCCCTGAAGGCAAGGCCTCCCCTCAAGTAAACTGTCGCAGAAACTAACAGTAGTTGCAAATTCAAATGTACAGAATACACTAACATGGGGATAATTCTCATGTAAAATATTTTTAATAATTTATCCAATCCTCAAATAGATCACTTATTACATATTAATTTACCTGTGTAATAGTAAACGCTCGACAACTCACCCATCTTAAATTCTTTTAAAGTAACTATTTACAATGTAGATAGTAACAAGCATGAAAATCAATATGGGGATAACTTTTATTTGACAAAATTGAACACAAATCAAGATTTCATTGTATCATAAATGAAATAACATATTCAAGGATAAGAGTCTAGAGAAACAAGCCTGGTATAGAGTATGATAAAGACCTGAAACCAAAATGAGAGGAAATGCATTGCTCTACTTCATGATCAAAGTCATGATTAGGTTTTTTGAGACTTCTATGAACAGGCTCATGGGAAACCACCGTGGCAGAATGGAAGGCAGGGTGAAGAGATCTAGGTATTGCAAACAGCACTCTCACCAAGGGCAAGTGAAAATCTCTTAGTCTCTACTTCTCACTGGAAAATAATGAGCACCAGACTAGATAACTCAACAAAATACTTTTGAGAGCCAACACTTTACAAAATTGGAAAATTATTCAGGGCTTCACATATGTAAAGAACTGGATGGCACTACTAAGCATTAGAAAGCTCCATTAGTATTATCACCTGGGGCAGTTCCCAAAAAAACTCAAAACAATATTAATAAACAAGTCTTACGTAAAAGAACAGCACTGTAATGACATTAATAAACAAAACTGAACAGGGCACCTAGAGAGTCACTTGGGAGAAAACTAAAAAAATTATGGCTTCAAATGTCATGATTCTTTAAAGAAAATTCTGTAGATTCATATTACAGGCAAAATTCAAAAAAAAGTCTAGTGACTAAATTTCCACAGTCAATAAAATGTTGAACATTTCATGAATAAATACAAATACATAAACAGTAACTTTCTATTTATTTATTTTTCCTCTCACATTTAAAAAAATAACATTTGAGACGGAGAATCACAAACACACATGAAACAAAGTAGAGTCGGCTGGCTTCACAGGTTTTCGTTTGATTTCTTTAGCTGCTCTGAATAAAATTCAAAGCTCTCCTGTTAAGGAAACAAAAAGGAGGGGAAATTATAGGTAACATTACTAGCAAGAGATGATGGTACAACACTTCAAATTAAAAAAAACAAAAAACAACAACACTGCATACTGGTAGCAAAGACTGTTGCGTCCCTGGCATTTGCTTTCCCTTCAACCCTTCTGCTTTCACGAAGGCACAGTTCAAGCACCCCAAGTTCAGAGTTAAAGCCACATCAGGCGCCCGTGTGCAGGGACAGGCTTGAGGGCAATGGAAGCTGCAGTGTTAGAAGTAAACATGGTGCAGTGACCTTCTGTTCAATGACCAATAAAAGGGAATTCTGCATATATGAATTTTTATTAAACAAAATAAATCAAAATTTCCTAGATGAATAAAAACAAACCTGTTTAAGGGGAATGATTAACAGTAAGGTCATATGCTTGGCTATGGAAATATATGTCATTAGATTCAAGTTGAAATGAGGAAAAAAGCACTCTGAGGACATTTGATAAAATGCATCTGTGAAGTTGAAGGTCAGAGACTGATAGTATTTTAAACCCCAGCTCCAAAGGGCTATGCTCTCCCACAGCCAAACCCAAGGTGCAAGTGTTCAGTCCTGAAGCCTCCCCCGCCGAGGATTCCTCACAGAGATATCTAATCCTCATGTAATTAAGTGTTCAACTTATTTTAACACATTATTACGAAGCATATGTATCTGAAAGAGAAATTTCCCTCCTTACTACTCACGGGGGGCTCAGGGAAAGGGACAGGCTCTCCGGATTTCTTCAGCAGAAATGCATAACGCTTCAGACACAGATCATTCAACTTGATGTTCTTTGTGGTCAAATGTTCATATAGCACTTTCGCAGACTCAACATCTTTGTCCAAGACTGAAGAAAAAGATACTAATCATAAAGACAATCTATTTCCTTTTATTTATTGTTTTTACCAAACCACCATTTGGTCAGGGACTCCCGAGTCCCCTTCTCCCCAGGCAGACAAACACTTAACTACCTTCAGAAAGAAGCCACGTTCAGAATCCACGAACATCCTCACACCCTGCCTACACCCCATCAGCATTATTCACGATGAAAGAGAAAGAGAATGACAAATATGACTATTTTAAAAGATCTGTTACAGTTTAAAGTGACCGAATTAAAGTCTTCAGTCTTCGATTAAGCATACACCATTCAAAGCTCCTCTGCTAGAAACTACTTTGGAATGAAGCTAATCCAAGGACTACTGCGGTTAAGGGAATGCAAATTAGGTGGAAAAATACATATCGCTCTCAGTATCAAGATCTTCAGCCAAATGACACAAAAAAGACTTCCATTCTCCTACCGTAAAATAAGCAAATATGAGAACTATAGCTACAAGGAGCAAAAAACTAAAAAGTCCGGAAGATTAACACGTTGCAGTAACGTGTCACCTACAGGAGGACAAGTCCTAGGCTTCGTCTACACAACCTACGCAGCCCAGCTGGCTCTCCACTTAAGCCTGATTTGCAGAAATTCTGTCTTCAGGTTTGCTGCTGCTATAAGGGTTCTGCTATGAATTACTCTAAATTGTACATTTGAATTTTTAATATCTAAGCATCTAACAATGTTCTCTCGTACATCGATGCTGTACAACCAGTATCAGCTCTAGCAGCTCCAGACCAAGCCCTCCAGCTCAGCTCAAGTTCTACCATCTTCTAGGAAGCAGCTCAGAAAATTCTCTCATCTGCTTGCTCTTCTCCCTCCTAATTTCCCAGTAGGACTGTACAAGTTAGTAGTTTCATGCTGTGTGACACGATTTCATGTTATTTATTATTTAATGTCTGTCAATTCTCCAATAGAATTCTCTGGTTTATGATTATAGGTCTATTTCGAAATACACCATGTTCCCCCTCAGAAGGGTAGAAAAAAGAACCACGTTTTCTAATTCCGATTGCTGAGCCTGTTGTACGGCTAACAATAAAAATCAACAAAGCAATTTACCTCTTCCCCCAAATGAGCAAATCAGTGGGTAGCAGACTGACAGGGGATCACAAATTAGAAATGCTATCCTGATGGCTGAGGAAACTTCAGAGTGGTGCCCTTTCATATGTAGTTGGTAATCAGAGAACCAGCTGGTTAAAAGACAGGACTTTCAACTGTAACTTAACGTGAAACCTTGGGACTGGCTCACTTTTAAATTAAAGAGCAGGTGGGCAGGCTGTAAGAATAGTGAAGGAGCAAGGTAACTCACGGGCTCAAACGTGTACCTAGTTCATGATATATTTCAGGTGGCAGGGCCCTGGGGAGATGGACTGCTTCCTGATGGTAAACCCAAGTGACCTTCCAAGTCTTTCCAGGAGTCCAGAATCCCTGCTAATACACCTGTACCCCTCTGAAGATGCTCAGTGATAGTTGGTTTTTTTTTTTTAATAAATAAATCCTTACCCTTCTTAAAATACAGTTTTAAAATGTTTTCAAACTAAATAAATTATTTATATCATAAGTAATTGTCTGATATTTAAGATTACTGCTATTGAGCTGAAAACTAACGTAGCGGACTACAATCCATTTAAATCACTTAAATAATAGTCTGATTAAACTTATTACCATAGCTTTTCATGATTCGAGTGTATGCGTCTTCATTTTCAGCTAATTCAGGAATCAATTCTAACAAGGATTTCAGAGCTCGTGCCTAGGAAATTAAAAAAAGGTAACAAATTCAAAATAGTGAAATACAACACTGATATTTGGACGTTGTATCAGAAAATCCTGACGACAAGCACAACAGAACTCCCTATTCGATTTGATGGACTATTTTCCCTTCTGCACAGCTGAATATTTGAGGCGATTTAGTAATACGCAGCCAAAGCCAGCCAGCATTTTTCCAACAGTTAATGCAATTCCATTTATATTTCTATGGCTCTTTGTATAAGACACTTTATATAGACTGCTTCTTTTGTCAATTGGTAACTATTCCAACAAGTTGTGATCTCAAAGGGGCTCTTTAGGGGCCCAAATTTTGATGAAACATGAAGAATTCAGTCAAACATTCTGAAGTTATCCCTACTTGGTATATAAGTGGAGCATTTCCAGTCTCACAGGAATTTTCACTTGATAACTTTCAGAGGAATTTTCAGACACAGTGACAGTTTTACTTTTTGTAGTGAATACAGAACTGTCACACCCTGATGAATAATCACTGACTATTCCCAAACACTCCAATACTGCTAGAAAAATCAAAGATGAATTTTACGTATTTATGCCCTGAAAGCTAAACCTGGCTTAATTTTTCCACTGTCAAAAAGGTAGACAGTGAAACAGCCTTGAACAATTTTGAAATCACTTTTTAGCATGTTTATTCAGTCAATACATACCTGGACCCACATCTTTCCAGAACTTCCTGCAATTTATAGTCTACTAGGAGGAAAGTTCTAGGCTATCTTCCTGAATATTTCTTGTCCCAGCTTCTGGGTAAGCCAGTGGGGATTTGACATGGCCCTCATGTGGTCTGACAAGTGCTTTTTAGATTACTTCTTTGTTTAACCACAATTGTTTTTTAGAAAGTCTCTTTTAAAGGAAAAAAGGGGGTGGTCAGGTACTTATTTTCGAAGTTTGCTGTAAATAAGCATGTCAGAGATAAAAGGCATTATTAGGAAAAAAATTTTTAACAAGTATGTGCATATATGTTGAAAGTATTTGGAAATTATGGCAATGTAGACCTTCCAGACTGGAGGCAACCTTAAATGTTTCCTATAAAGCAAACATTATAATGGGTTCTCAGTTTAAAATGCCATAGTGTGTATAAATAAACTAAGAATACAGTTCAACAGGTAAATTAAACATTTAAAAACAATAGGGTTTTATTCTTTTTCAGCATCAAAAATAGGACTTGATTTTATTTTACACACACACACACCTTTTAGTGTAAATAACTGTACAAATTAAGGACATTAACTTGTGGCACCAGCTTTAAAACCAAGTGGCTGGTCTACCTGATAGACACTGATAAATGGTCACAGGTAGCGCCTAATGGAGACACTCTGCTCTGCAATGTTACATGTACCGAGTGATTAAAGCAATAGGATTTTTATCTTCCACTTGTAAGGGTCCTTTCTTGGGATTCTTAAAGCATTATTACATGAATGGAGAATTCACTGCGTGACCTTGTTTTGCATTTCCAGTACAACTAAGGAGTCAGTTACTATATATCACATGAGAAAAAAAAGGAAACAAGTATAGACAAGCAAGTGTTCAATCTCTATAGTGTCTTTAGATAAAGCCCTGGACCAAAAAGCTCCATGTGAAATTTAGTACCTGTGAACAAGCCTGCTTATAGCATCATTCGTCAGTAAGTAAAGCATATTACCTTTCCTGGTTTCTGAGAACTTCTAATGCAGAACACCAAGAAAACTGGGGTTTGTTCAGCAATTGCGCCACATCTCTAAAAATTGAAACATTATTCAGTAAGTGAAGGTTTTTGATAAACACACAGACCAAGGTGAATATTTCCAATTAAGAAAGTTCACAATAATACAGTGATGTATCATTACCAACAGGAAGGCCTAATAGTCAACCTTTTTTTTTAAGTCAAGAAAAAAAGAAAACAAGTGCAAGCTATCCCAAGCTTTTGTGAATGCTCTCCCTGGCAGTAGAAGTATAAAGTTTGTTTAAAAAGAAAAGGGAAAAAATTAAACTAATGCTTCAACAACCACAGAATAAGGTTTAGGACTGCAAAGAAAGAGGAAAAAAAGAAACACCATTCCTCTCCAATTATACTGCCAAGCATTCACAAGTGAGCTAGGGATCATAAGGTTAATTATACATTTAATAAGGTGTCAGGGAGATAACTGCTCGTTTCTTTACAAAAATTAAAATGTACAAAGCAAGTTCTCTTTAAAGTATAATTACCTACACTTATGCATACAAAAGGACTGATTTCAATCTCTCTATTTTATAAAAGGCTTTCATTGCAACAGACAGCCAGTGCTTGAGAAAGAGACAAAAGTTAAACCAAAAAAAAAAAAAAAAAAAAAAAAGTTTATATGACAGACCAGATAAATCAAGTGTCTATTTAGTCTTAGGTGCTATAGTAAAATCAAATATGGCAAGACAATATTTTAGTTTACTCATCATAGATGTCATTCTCTTAAGTTTCTAAAAGTACATTGCTCTTTCGAAAGCTTTAAAACAGTCAGTATTAAAAGGAACAACATAAAAAGAACTTTTGGGGACACACGAAACATTTACATTATAAACTGATGGTTCTGACATTTGTAAATAAAGTATTCTTCACTACAGCAAGCATAATCTTTTACTGCTTGACAGTTAAGGTAAAGGGATGGTAAAGCGTTTATCAGTTGAAATCTCACCCTACTGAAAGGATGGAAACAAAAAGGCTGCTGCTGTCTGTCAGCACTCAGCTGTCATCCAGAGCCCAGAGAGGCCGCTGTGGGTGACTGGAGCTCTGAGGGCAGCAGGCACATCCCCGCTGGCTCCCGCCCAGGTTGCTGTCAGTCGTGCTCTCGGAGAAGAGCCTTAAAGATTATGGTTCAGAACAAGCTGGGAGATGAAATACCAAGTGCCACTTCCGAAAGAACAATCAAAACAGTGTGTTAAGATGGAATGAATACGATCACAGGTATAATCAATGAGGTGTGTGCATACCGCTGGTAGGTACCCAGCTATGTACGCATGAGCGTTTATTCCTTTCAACACAGAACTTCTAACGGCAGCAATATAAAACAATCAAAAGATTCCTGAAATCAATCCCTCTCATAAATTGGTGTAAAAACACACCAAACCAAACAAAAACATTTTCTATTAACTGGAAATTTTCTGTGTCTAAGAATGAAAGTAAAAATCAGTCTTAGAGGCCATGTTGATTTCTACTTTTGACAACACTGTTCACACAGAGACATTGCTCAGGAATGCTTTTTTCGAATGGTTTGGATTCTACTGCCAAACTAAGTGAACTTTAAGGATGAGAACTAGAGCTGGAGCACCTGGGTACAGTTCTGCCTCCCTAGCTGCTACTTAAGATGTTTTGCAGCTTGTAAAAATGTAAGTGAATATAATACTATTTGCTATCAGAAATTGGTCCCAGGCCTCAATGTGACACCGGGAGTCTACACAAACACAGCCGTTGGCAGGATCACGGTGACTGTTTGACTGCCACCTGCTGGGAAGGGGCTCCCCGGCGGGGCCTGTTTGTGTACATTGCCAGTGGCAGCTCCGATCACCCACCGCTCTGTCGGCACTTGGCGCAGCTTTATATTTAGTGCTGTGAAAATGGCATGAATGCAGTTGTCTTCTTCCCTGAAGATTGCTAATTTAACTGAAAGTGCGGGCCACAGAGACCTGCATTTGTCATTTAATGTGTCTGTGACACACAAGTGAATAGAAAGCAAATTCAACTCTTAATAAACCTTGAATACGGCACTGAGAATGTTTGAGTATTCAAGCGAGAAGCTGTACTTGAAAAGCAAACATTTCCTACTTTTTGTTTGCAAACTGTGTTGCTATGGTGATGCAGGGCATTTAGAGCATTAGAGAAATTAAAGCAGAAAATCAGAGGAATTGTTTTTGCGTTACCTATCGGCACAAAACATTTGTCTTTAAATCACTTTAGCAAAACATGTCCATCCATCCCTATCCCCTCCACCCCCCAAATCTAAGGACATTTCTGGTTGGGTATGGCATCTTTAAAACCCGCAATCTCCCATTTACAACCCAGCCCTTGTCAAGCAACTTTGTTTCATGCTGAATTTAAACAGGCTAGCAGCACTACACTTCATTTTCAATACTCTACCACACACTTAAAAGTCTGGTAATTTCTCGCTTAACTTCCCACTGCTCCACGTGGGCTGGGTCGTTACCTGTAGGAGCGCTCTGGCCTCATCCATCTTGCCTGACTCCACGAACTGAAGGAACAGATCGGTGACAGGTTTGTAAACTGAAAAGTGATTGGCCAATCTCTCTGCCATGATGCTTACTGAAAAAAATGACAGGTAAGAAAAATCTTGCACTTAAACAGTGGTCTAACGCACCCACCAACACAATTTCGTCCTACTTTATTAGAGAGAGAGAACATATGTCTGTGTTCTTTAGTGAAGATAACTAACTTACATTTTTCAACTGCTGGTTCCAACTGCTCCGCTATTACTTTTCGGAATAAGTATGATAAGTCGAAGTACTGGGGTTCCATGATCTGATTCCCTGAAGTGAGCATATTTTCTATGTTTTCTACTGCAGTATCTATGTTATTACTGTAAAAGAAAGTAAGATAAATGATGAAGAAATAGTTGCTTCTGCATCAATATTGAGGGCAGTTTTAGTAGAAAAATTTGCTTGTGGATTCAAACATGCAAATACCTTGGGGAAAAAAGGGAAATTCATTGACAACTAACCAGATAAAAACACTATGCAAGTTGAAGCCAATCACATTTAGGTAGCAAAAGTAATCACTAAGTGGTTTATGCTACAATAATTAAAGTTGTTACTTGTTTTTAAAAAGTGTTCTAGAGAACAAGATCAAACAACTATATGCAGAAGAATTAACTTTAGAAAATACTGTATCTTAAATATTTAATATGATTTTACAGCTCTTCGATGTAAAATAAAAACTTGTGTTAAGTGCTATAAATTTGGTTTTCAATTCACAAACTGTTCACTATTGCAGAAGATAGTATGTAACTACAGGATTCTTAAAAATGTTGATATATTCAAAAAACATATTTTCATGTCTCTGAACCCACCCACAGTCACAACAATTTGCTTCTAGTAGATATTATACAACATTTGAAGTATTCAATTTATACTAAAATTCCCAGAAAAAAAGTATTTCACGCTTTACGTTAAAAAAATGAATCAGATGATCGTATGTGAGAAGATATAATAAAAGTTATCTTTCTATCTTTTTGGCTAAGGTACTCTCTGATACCTTAAGTTATGATATGTCACTCTAAATCCAAATAATCAATTTTATGTAGAAGTTATTACCTAAAACATAAGAATTTTCTAAAAAATATGAACACCCATTACAATAAATTTTTCATATCATTTTGGTTAGAGAATTAACTAAATAGTGAATAAAAACAGGTTCACTTCATATAAAACTTTCTGTGGTAACATTTAAAATTTTATCCAGATCTTAACGTGGTGAATTTCCTGATCTTCCAACTTAAAATAATCACATTGTCTTATCAAAGGAAAAGTTTACAGTTCTTTTGGAGGAAAAAGACAAAACACAACTGTTTTTTGCTCAAAGAAACAGGAACAAGTACAAACAAACATTACATTTTATTATTGCAACCTAGTAAATTGATGTAAGATCAACTAATAAAGAACTTTTCCCCCTGAAAACATGAAGTATAAATTCCACAATTAGCTCCATAGATCTTTAACTTGAGCGAAGTACTTCGCTAGTGAGCAAGAAACACAACCCACCAAGTCCTTATTCACTTCCATGGTGGTGATTACTCAACGAGAACTCCAGAGATGGCTCCAAGAAAGTCGCCTCCAAATACCTCCCTTTTCACCCTTTCTTGTGGGTGTGGCTGATGGGGTGAACGGGCAGGAAGACAGGGAAATGGAAATGTGTACTTTTAACTAGCTTGCTGGGCCCTCTGTTTCATGTTCCAGAAGGGGGTTAATCCACATTTTTCACTTTTGTAATGAAGTGTTTCAACAACAAGGAGCCCCTGGTTGCAGGAAATTTTATGAATTAAAAAAAACCTGATACATGTTGTTTAGTATAAGATTTAATTTAAAGCTAAAACACATTTTGTAACATATAATTATTCCTTTTTAGTTAGGGGATAACCAGCAAGTAGTATCAGCATTTCTTCTGTAGTTGACATGGTTTCTGACAGCCTTCAAAGATTTGAAAAGGCAGTATTTGAATTAATGCTCCTTCCCATACCCAATAAAGTAAAAGAAAGCGCAAATATACTCACTTCTTTATTTGGGCCAAAGCAATGTTATTGATGAAAACCATTTTTGAAAGTCTAATTGTGTTTTCCAGTCCATTCACCATCTTCTGAATCGCTTGTATGCTTTCTGTATCACCCTTCAAGGCACATGCCTGAATAATGCGGGTCACCGCTATTCTAGAAGGTATCTGCTCCAGGTTAAAGACTGTTTCTAAAGTTGCTAGGGCCTCTATAATATAAGAACAGGTGACAGGGGTTTTCTTATATGAACTGTACTGACTTTAAAACACCTTGAAAAGCAGCTTTTAAATATGAGCACCAAATGATTACATACATAAGAAGCTATGAAGTTATTCTAGATTACAGAAATTATTAATACTTACGAGAAATCTTAAGATAAAATGATTTGACTGTAAGATATCAGAGACCAGAGAAATGTCTTTTTTAAGTTCCAGAGAAAATATAAATATTACTAATAGAATCTGGGTTCTATTCAGGGATAAAATTTAGTGACTAATTTTAAGGAAGCTAAGATGTTCAGAGAAAATATAAATAAGGAAGAATTAAAAAAATTAAAAGTGCTTCCAAAAATATGTACCTTCCACTGCATTCATAATTATACAATTATCAAAATCTTCTATCTAAAGATTCTTTCTTGAAAACAATGTCTCTTTCTAGTCTAAACAGGAATGGTCACACATGTGCAAACAAACTGGGACATTCACCTTTTACACCAGACAATTATTTTACACGATTAAATGTCCTTCTAGATAATTTCTGGCACTCATTTTTCAAAGGAAATGAACTTTACACCAGATTTCTGTGGCTACAGCCACAGCAGCGTTGTGGCTGTTTTTCGAGCGGCGCACTCACAAGTGTTCGATTCTAGATAAACAGGGACTATCCTGATCTACTGACTCACGCAAGTGTCGTGAAATCATTATATTAAGTAAAGCAGTAGGCCGGAGGGAAAACGTGATTCCAAGCAGCATAAGCACCACTACTGCTACCAAAGAAACTTCATGGATTTAGAGCAATTAAAGCAATGGAGCCTAAATAAAACAAAAACTCTCAAAACAGCTTTCCATATAAGAAAAGCTTATCTTTTACAGAGTAGTCTATTACAAGCAAAATAGTGAAGGCATAATGAATTTAGCATTTATTACTGAGTAAACAAGGTACAATTACCCCAAATCTACAATCTATACCAGTGACTTTTCAAATGGAGAAAAGAGAAGACATAATTTATAAAGCATTGTCAAACTTTTTTTATATATACACAAATACATATAAAATTCAAAAACGTTATTTGTACTATAATAATATAACCTACAGAAAATAAGCTTGACAGAATCTTAAAACACAGATAATCAACTTCAGAATTCTATTCTTGACTGAGAATATTGTCACCTAGGGAGGATTTTCCCACCAGTGGATGAAAATAAAAACAAACATGGATGATGATGATAACTTGTACTTATTATTTACAACATACCTGGCACAGTACTAAGCAGCTACACTCACAACTACACTTCTGAAATATCAAGTTTAGAGGTGAGAATCTGAGGCAGACAAGGTCATACTGCTAGATGCCACCCCAAAATGAATGAGTGTGTGCACGCATGCGTGCAAGGAGTAAGAATAGAGCATTTCATGTCTAGCTAAAGGAAGCAGGGACCTTGGAAACTAAATCATATTCCCATATAGGATTTGCCTTCTGCATAGTTTGATGACTTGAAGGACACCCAAATGGTGCCAATCCAGATTCCTCTCCCCAGGTCCTTTACACAGTGTCAACTAATTCGCTAGTGATACTGATTATACCGCAAAGGTGCCATGTATCAGCTATAAATATTTCAGAACATGGCTAGCTTATGTAATTTGATTAAGATCGAATTGACTTTATGTTTTCTTCCTGCTTTAGATGGAAACCTGATAAAGGGGATTTTTAAAACTGGGAGTTCTAGTCAACCACTAAAGAAAATAAGGAAATGGGGAGAGTGCCAACACCATTCCCATCCTAACCAATGATGTAACAACAGGTGAGTCTGTGGTGAGGAAAGGGAGGTGCCGGATGGGGGTGCATGGCAGTGGTGGACCAGTGTGCACCAGACCAGCTCCTGCTCTCAGCCAACCTCTAGTTGGACTGCATAGCTGAGAAGAAAAGATGTGAAATTACATCACCCAGCTTCTTATAGTTTTCACAGGGCACCTAATACACAAATAAAGAGTAACAGTTAAGTTAGATAAACTGAGTTTGATTCTTGTCTAAAATCAATCCCATAAAATTGAAAGGGTTTCATTTTATCTTTATGTCTACAGAAAAATAAGCCACTTATGGGAAAGATTTTAACTGTCTAATGTTTTAAAATTGTTTATCATTTCTAGGTGAAATATCTATTTGGCAAAAAGCCTTTTTTATTGGAAATAAAATGAAAATTTTTCAAGTTTTAATACTTGATACTTAATAAAGCTTACATTGTTCAATTATGACTTAAGGCTGTCCAAAAAGACTTTGCAGAAGGGCTGGCCATGCCTCTGGAATGTTGAGGCTGAAATTTTGCAAAGGCAGAAGTAATCACATACTCAGTCCTAATCATTAGAGTGGTATGATTAAACAGCAACTTTCATTCAAGGATGTAAAATTATAAAGAGACAAGTGAGGAGTAATACCATTACTACAGGCTGAGGAAGAAACAAGGTAACATATATAACAGAAATTTTTCAACTTTCCTTAAAGATCAGAGTGGATCATTTTGTACTGGCAAAACTGTGGTGCTACTATACTGACTAAATTCAAATATGAAATTAAACATGAAAAGATGCTTACTTAAATTTAAGATTCATCATTTTCTCCCTTGGGGGGCTCCACTTATAAGACCTCCAGATCCAAATCCATCCCACTGAAAATTCATAAACAGCCCAGCCTCTAGCAACTAAACAAGCCTTATCCCAACCCTCCCTAAAGTCATTTCCACATCTTTCTGGAGTCATCCTCTAATTTCAAAGCTCAAAATCCCAACAAACAAACACCGAATTTCACTGCTGTTGGTATTACGAACTATTAAAAAAGTATTAGATTAAGTTTTAAAAATCAATATTATCATCATTTGGTGCACAATCCTACACATTTAACACTCAATTTAACTCATTTACTATCTCACACACAACTAACACAATATGCAAGAAACAACGGCTGGGAATTGTTTCAGATGCTCTAAAGTATGTTAATTTTCAAAGCAAAATGACTTGTGCTGTGAATTTTAACGCACTTGAAAGCCTGTACTTTCTCTCGTTCTGGAACACAAATTTTGCATGTCTGAAGAGCTGTGATTCATCTTAAGAAAACCCATCTTGTGTTAAATGGAATGGAAACTGGACTAAGTGGTCAAATGACAAGTACATTCATATTCAAGCTGTATTATAAATGCATGTACAGTAATTTACGTCTCTCAGCTACCACAAAAGGCTCTTGATAAGCAGGTAATTTGCTAAATGGACTCCTTTATCCAAGTATTCGAAGGGCGTTACAAGAAAAATCTGCAGAGGCATTAATGTGACGTAAAGGTCAAGCATTGTGACATACCTTTCAAATAATCCCGCCTAACTTGCGTTATGATGAGGAGGCTGTTGGCAGCATCGTTCAGTGTGAAGCCCTTGATGTGGGTCTCAGCGCTAAAAGAAGCAGACATTTAGAAAGGAATTACTGACATGCTTCTGATACGATAATAAATGGTTGAGCACCAAGGTGAAATTATAAAAACTACTGTTCGTATGTTAAAAATATTGCTGCAAAATATCGACCTGGAGACAGCTTTTGTGTTATCCTGTCAATGGTTATAGAAGGATAATTTTTTTTTGCATTCTGACAGATGACAAAGTTGGAAATGAGCAACAAAAGAAACAAAGTACAAGATTTTTTTTAAACAATCGGTTCACATTCTTAAATGCTGACATATGAGATGACTAAAATAACTGCATGCCCTGCATTGTTCTGCTGTATCCTAAGCTGGATACTTTTTCCTCTTTTTTCTACATTCACCATAATTATAAAATGTAAAACTATTCTTTCGGCAACAAAAATGAACATTTATTTTCAGCACTGTATATTTTAAATATAAACTAAAGCATATTACTAGCTAACACCATATCATTTGGTTGATTAATTTTCAAATTTCTGTCATCTAGATACATACAGTTTTAAAAGCTGAACATATTGCAGAACTGCAACCGCCGTTACATTAAAACGAAAATTTCACACAAGAATCTGGTTCTAGACTCAAATTTGAAACAACCTCCCCCCAGCCCCCAACTTTTAAAAATGCCAGCGCTTCACTTATGACTGAAACCTTACATTTGAAACAACTCCCCTCACCCCTGCGCCTACTTTTAAAAACTCTAGAGCAAAAAACTGCCTCACTGACGACTAAAACCTACAGGATGAAACCCATCACACCCCAGCCAGAGATGAGCTGCTTGCTGCACTGTTTGCACATCTCCTGTGATGAAGCTTCAGCATCCTTAACGCTCCCCTCCACCCCGAGCTCGTCTCCCCACGAGGAAATCTCCACAGGTCAAAAAGCTATTGCCGCCATTTGCCTCATCAAGCTCAGTGATGATCTTGCTGCCAGCACCGCACACCCTGCCAACAGGCACGTCTAAGCTGAACACATGTGAAAAAAGCAGGGTCACTGCTAAATTATTCTTGTCAATCCCAAGAAAATCTCTCAAAGACACCATGATGTGCCCATTTTCTCAGTCTGTTCTAGCCTCTCAGCTTCACCCATGCAATCCCGGGGGACAGGATTTTCTTCTTCCCCAACCGACCGATCCTCTTAATCCCACCAAAGCACCCAATGCTCAGTTTGACTTTTGTCCTTTGTCCCATCTGTCAGAGCTCTTAAGTCAACAACTCATGTATGAGACTATAAACTGCAGAAGATAAATGATTTACTTCCTTGGTGTTTAGCATGATTAAATAAACAGACACCATTAAAAGCTCATTTCATATGCCAATATGATTACATGTGTTATATTTACTTGAAAATATTACCTAAAATTCATTAAAACCAGAAGGCAACAAAATTTCTCTTTTAACTGATGTCAGTGTGAACTACAAATCTTTTGAAATCTCAAAACACATAACATTTTCTTTCAATAATCTCCTTTTATCTCAAGAAGCTGCCTCTGTAACACAAAAATGAAAGTGGGGATAAATATCAGAAGGAAAAGCTCTCCCTAGATGGATTTTACACACACACACACACACACACACACACACACACACACACACACACACACACATTTTATTTTATTTTTACTTATGTAACACTGATCAACAACTAAAATTTCAAAAAGTTACAAAAAGTTACTGGTAGATGTCTTGGAATTGGATTTATACACACACAATAAAAGTAGGTTACTTCTGACTCATAATTTTCATCTTTCCTTTTGGAAAACAAAAAAAATCAAGTTCAGGGCTGTCAAATCAAACTTCATGCACCACACTGGGAATACTCTCATCTGCACTGTCTAATAGGATAGCCTCTAGCCTCATGTAGATACATGGCTACTGTGATGGAGAAACAACAGTTTTATATTTAATGAATTTAAACACTCACATATGGCTACTGGATTAGGAAATCCAGATTTCTAGACATTCATGTTCATTTTTAGAATTATCAAAATAAAGCAAAAAATTAGAGAGAAAGGGGGCATCAATCTTTTAATTTACCATCAGCTCCAAGTGTTAATCTTTCTTCACCAAAGAGAACATTACAGGAAAAGATTTCATAGCAATGACTGGACTATGTATTGGACTTACATAATATGCAGCACATAGGGCATTAGTCAGTGATTATAATTTATCTTCCTTTGGATAAGAAAAACTGGCCAATCTAGCATTATTTCTAGCTAGAGTAAAATAGGAAGTTAGCAGGGACAAGAGGAAATAAAGTGCCATGCACGAAGGATAAAACAGAGCTACTGCTATATGATTCTCAAATTTCCTGAGAATACAGTTTGGCCTTATCAGATTTAAAGTAATTTACAGCCCTTATGGATCTTTGAAGAAGCAGTTTGCTTCCCTTGAAAAAACTATTATCTAAAATTTCATTTTGAAACAGGAGAAACTGTGTAATTCTAACTAAAAATGAAAGCAAGCAGGTTTCTTTAAATTTTGTTTTAAGGCAGCTGTTACTGTTACTTTTGAGATTCCATTACTTGGTAGATGACATTGTGAATAAAACTGAAGAAATTTTATTAGCGGTCAAGTCAATCAGACACAACAGAGAGACAGTAAAAGTTACAGCAAAGATAATGATTGCTATTTTTTTAATTCATAGGGAAGACTATTGTTCTTAAGATAAAAAAAAGAGGTGCGCCCTGGTGGCCCAGGACCCAGGTTTATGACCTCGGGCTGGGGGAGAAAGGAACAACAAAGATAAACTACTAAAGAGTAGCTTCCTCCTCTCTCTTGCTCCTCCACGCTAACAAAGATAAACTACTAAAGAGTAGCTTCCTCCTCTCTCTTGCTCCTCCACGCTCGTGAAAAAAAGCAACAATTCTTTTGCTTACTCTAATCACAGAAACAGGGCTGGAATGTTGGCAATGAACCAGAAAATGAATCCAGGGAAATTTTATGTGACATTCCTCCAACAGCATAATGAATTAGCTGATAAACAGAAACTCCAAATTCACTTCTGAATTTCCAGTCCAGAGTCATTTCTAAAAGTTCCCAATGTTGGCATGCCCTGGTAGAATAGCAGTTAGGTCCACTGCCTCCAGCTGAGGGAAGCTGGAATATGATTCCAATATTGAATATAATTCAATTCACACATCCCATGTACCTGTGTTTCTGCCCCGAGGCCAGGGAAACAATCAAGATGAATAACTACATAAAAACAAAATAAAATGCTTCTTCCTCCTCTCTCTCCTTGCCTGCTCATCTTCATTCCTGCTTGCACTTTTCCTTTTAAAAAGGGTTCCCAGTTAGATTTCTACCTGAAGAAACAATTCCACGGAGTTAGATTTAACACTTGGGAAGAATGTGCATACAATCCCCAGATCAGACAACTCTGGGCATTCTAAGGCTTTATTTGCATCTAGAATTCTCTTGGGTTCACACAGTTACATGGGAAATGCAGGCACTCCTGGAAGGATAACATATCTATGATAAAGATGACTCACGAAAAGCTTCATGGAGCTCTAGAGAGGAAAGGAAAGAAAATAAATCTACATTTTACAGACTGTGAATAAAAGGGAAAATAGAAGTGTTTATAGCCTTCTAACTTGATCAAGATCCACAGCCAGAAACAGTAAGAAATGACATTTTACATTGCACCCCAGTGCTATATACATGCACATGTAACTGAAATAAAACTTTCACAAAATGATTTTTTTTCCCAGTACGTAAAGAAAGGTGCAGACAAGAATGGGAGTGAGTAGGCAGGGAGGCACGAAGGGAGAGAAGGAAGCCCTTTATTTTAGTTATATATAGTTTGTTCCACCCCAGGACTCGAACCCTGGTTGGTGGCCAGATGTGACAGAACTAACCACTACTCCACTGGAGCATAGTGACAAAGTAGTATCTTTACTATATGAGAGCTTTGATATTTTCTATTCTTTTTTCCAAGTTAGTTCTGTATCACTAAAAAGATTTTCTGACCCACTAAAATTGATTATAACCAATCATATGCATTCTTTAACGAGAGGCATACACATAGTGTGAATGCTTTAGAGTAAGACCAGAAAAATGCTTAAACCTTAAATTAAATTAAATTTTAAATCTTATCCTCAGAAAACTATTTTCTTGAGTATGTTTTATAATACACTTACATATGAAACATTAATACAATTCACCATTAATGGTATGTGAACAAAATATTTAAGATATATGATTCTTGACAAAGCAGGTGGTGTCTAATAAAATGCAGATTCTTGGGTTTAGCCCCAGGTCAGATGAACCTTTGGAGTGGGATGTGGGACCCTTTTTATGCTACAGAATGTGAGGTTGTTCACTGTTCTAGAGCAAGGACTTCATTAAGAGGAAAAAACATTATAGCCCATACCTTGGGGATGAATTTCATAGGATCTTTGTGATCAAATTTAGGATTAAAACTTGATTTTCTTCCTTTGTTTTTTCAAATTTTTCCTTCTTTGCTACTGTTTCAGCACTTAATTGTCAACAAAAAATGCTCCTTTCTTTTCTGCCTTACCTTCCTCCCAAATCACTACTGCTTCAAAACACCTTTGACTATAATGGGAAGTGTTCAGAGAGAAAGTTTAAATAGTAATTTTCTAGGAAGAGTTATTTTAGAAAAAAACTCGATAACTTTAGTGGTTAGAGATGACAGGATGTTTTTCAATGTCAAATTTTCCAAGTTAGTAATTGAGGACACACTGAGCATGCTAGACTAGACGGGGAATTTAGTTAGTAGTGGAACAAACACACAAGCGAGACAGGACATAAAAACCAAACTTAAAAGTCTTAGTGTGACTGTCTTATAACAAGCACAAATGAGGACTCAAAATCACATATATATGTATACACAGACTATGTATATACGCTAAGTGTACATGTATTTCAACAGACAGGTGCAGTCATACACAGCATTTTCAAACTGTACTGGAACACAAATAGCGAATACAGCCCTGTAGTGCACAACTTTAACACTAGTACCAAAGGAGAAACTGAAATGGTGTTGATGAACTTAAGTTATTGCACACAGATGTCGATTTACAATGATGCACACCTTAAAATTATATAAAGTCATGATGCAATGTTTTTTCAATCAAGTTAACTAAAAATAAAATCAGAGAACACTAAAATTATACCAGGTTTTCCAATGAATTGCAAAAATGGTAAGCACCCATTTCTATTCAGAATTCTAAGATTCCCAAAGTGCTGTGACTTAAAATTTTTCAAGACCAAAACCTATCCCAAAAGACACTCCATGAGAACTGACATATACTATGAAAAGGTCTACTTCTGCCATTGTAAATAAAAGCACTGACCGTCAACCCGACATATGGATATCCCAGAGCAGGAGACCTTGATCTACACTTTTTCCTAGGCTCTTTCTGATTAATAACTCAATTTTTCAAGATAATTCCTTGGGGGAAATTAACTGACATACCAGCTAAGAAAATCCTACTCTTGTTCTCATTAACAAAGTATTTTAATTTAGGAAACAAGAAAAACAAAAACTATCACCACTGACACTGACACTGACACCACAAAACAGACTTAAAAAAGAAAAATTCTGAACAAAAACCATGACAGAAGGAAGGGAAAAAAAGCATTTAAAATGTGTGGATTGTGTATATTTTCTATATTTCACTGTTTCCTTCAATAGCTAGAAGAAATCTTTACTATAAGCTTTATCATCATCCATTCAGAAGAAAATTGAGGCTAGATAAGCGGTAATTTCCCCATGGTCAAAGAGTTTCAAGTAAAATTCAAACCCATGTCTAGGTACAAAGTCCTTGGTATCTTCATTTTATCAGGTTACTTCCACCACAGAAGGTGCACAGATCTAACTGCTGATTAAGAAACAGAATGTGATTTTTTAAAAAAATCCCTTCTGTTTATGGACATTATACATGAGTTTCAAGGTTATAATGATAAATACTATGCATGATCAACAAAGGTGTATTTTTTAAAGGTTAATAATAAACTCATAAAAGTAGAAAACCATTTCATATGATTTTTGTGGATAGCTTAGGATAATTAAGCAACAACTACAACACATCATTAGAAAAATCCTAATAAGTCAGTGTTTTTTTTAAGTGAGAGATTTAATAAATGGACTAATACTTACAGATCTTTCACTTGCATAGCTTGTGTAAAATTGTCCTTCGACAACAGTAATTTTATAAGACTGTTATAAGCTTCACTGTTAAACACAACATTTTTCTTTTGTGCTTTCAGGAAAATATCATATGCATCTATGAAGAAAAAAACAACCAAGAAAATGAGATGACATAATTCTGAATTGGCAAAAAAAAAAGGGGGGGGGGGGAGACTGTAAAACAAGGTCCCAAATCTGCACATTTCTATTTCCTGTAATACTCACCCACCATACAACTCTACAGAGCCGTGCCCACTAGCATCTAAGCAAGCAGACACTGTCACTCTTCTCGTCTTTAAAAAACAAAGTGACAGATCTGGAAACAACTACTTTTTCATCCAAATGGATGATACCTGGAAGGGTTTCCTTTTAAGTTTATTTTTCATACCGGTTTACTAAAGTCAATTATTTTCATACGATAAATAGCTCTTTGGAATTTGTCAAAAGATGATATTAGTTTCAAAATATATTATAAAATGTTTGTTAATGTCCAAATGAACCAGAGGTATAATTTAGATTGAAGGGAGCAAAAGATTTATTTCAAGGCAATCTTTAATCTATAAGTGGGTGGTTACAATGGTTAGCATTTCAACACAATAGCATTAAAGTGAATATAGCCTATAATTCTAAAAATTAGGAGATCAAATTATTTGGCTACGACAGGACTTATACAAAAACATACAATTTTCAAATATACAGATATCTAACAAGTAAACTAAGCAACATTTGTTTGACTGATTAACAGTTTTATTTCACTTGTTCACAATAACTGTCAGTGAATGAAAAGATGTTACCAAAAGAGAAGTAACTGCACTTTTCAGTCACTTACTTTTCTGAAATAAATTCCCTGGCTACAAGCATCCTACTGAAACCATAATCCTCTCCCTGGTATATAAAACAAGTCATAACAAAGATGGGACACACATGAACTATCATGCATGGCCTCTGACGAACAGGAAGTTCGATGTAAGGAAATATGTAACATGGAACAAGGAATGAGCATACTGACGTTCAGAAGAACATTCTAAGCAACTTCAGAGGTTTCTGAACAAGCAGAAATTATGACTGTGTTTTTAAAAATTAGTGGAGTGGTGTATTTCAATTAAAATGTAGTGACAATATAAAAACTTAAGTCATCCTGCCAGGTGGAATTTAGAGACAATGAGAGAAAAGGTGTAACATTAATATTTCCACCTTAACTAAGGAAAAAAAGTGTAGGTGAGTAAAGTAACTTGAGGCATAAATCAATCAAATTTTAATTAAGTTGTCCATGGATTAATCCATCAGACATTAAATTATCAAAAGCTTTGTATCATTTTTGTTTGTGAACACCAGTATTCCAAAAAGTAAGTAAGAAGGAATTCTACTATTACATATTGATTACTCCATCAGACATCTAGTCCAGTATGTTTTACTTTTCTGTAATTGGAGAAAATTTTAAGTCATATTTTCATTTGAATGTCTGTATCATTCCATCACAAATTTAAAAGTAAAATGTCATTTACTTATTGAAGCCACAGCACAGCTTTGCTAAATATTTTAAAACATGAAACAATAATATAACTGTAACAGAACAGAAATATACACACAACGCACATATTTCCCTTTCACAGAAGCTAAGAAGTTAATATGTAATGCAATTAGTAGCTACTTCCCAACGTATGTAATAGTCCATTAGTCCGCTGAATGAAAATACGCAATAAATACAATTTGAATATTTAAGATCAACAAAATAATCTAGTAAATCTTACTTGCTATTTTTTAAAATTACAGTCTTCAACATAAAATTAGTGTGGTATGTTTATTATTCTCCATTAGTTTAAGAAAAGAAAATATTATAATAATGCACCAAACTCTCTCACCACAAGTTTGTTCCTGGTGTCAAAGTCACAATGCTCTTTTACATCTATGAACTACCAGAAATTCAAGAGAGTGCTAATGCAAGCATTACATTTTCAAAGTATTCATGTTTTGCTTAATAAATTCATATTACTTATGTGATACATATACATAAGTAATCAAAAACTCCCAAGAACCAATAGGATGAAACCAGTCAGATAAATGCAAATTGTATATTAAAACTAGAATAAGGGCATATCTCTACATTTATAATAAATGATGCATTTAATTAACCGGTTAAATGTTTTTTCCCTAAAAATGACAAATGAAAAAAGGGATAGAAAGCACATTTTGACTTGTTAGATGGGATTAATGACCTTTCAATAAAGCCAATTAGCGCTCTAAAAATATTACAAATTAAAAAGGGCAACATGTGAACAAGTTTTGGAATTTGTAAGCAGAAACTATATACTATGTGAAATCAAAAATTCACTAGGCTATTTAAATAGTATTGATAATGATAATTCATTTATATTTAAATTTAGAGATACATGGTGAAAGACACAGGGATGTATGGAATAAAGATGTAACAAAGTTAAAAAAACTCAGAAAGAATAAAGTTACTCTACATGACTGAGAAAGTTTATGAGTTTAGCTTAACCTTACTTAAAATATTGTTAGTGACACAAACTTTTTAGTAAAGGAATTAAGAGGTTCTACAAATTTCTAAATGGATTGTTTTCTCCTGAACAGCATTCAAAATTATCGATACAAAAATAGAAAAAGAAATCCATTGTATTTATTTCCTTAATGGTGAAATGATCGCAAAGCATACTTGAAAATCACAAAAACTGAGGGATAAATTAACAAAATAAAAGAAAGAATATCAATATATGATTTCGGGAGACAAGGAAGTCTAAATAGAAATATCTAGAACACGATAAGTAAGAATGCATCAGAGGGTTAAAGATGGTCAGAAAATAATTTAAAGTAGTCACGACAGAAACAAGCATGCATTCAGCAAAGTTACCCACTTGAATATAAATAGTAAATGTATCCTTTCATATACTCATCACCTAAAGCTAATGATTATTACATTTTGCCAGCTTTATCTTTGTTCTTTACAGTTTATTTTAAAATGACAAAATCTTGATTTTTCCCCATTTCTCAACACTTCGTGATAGATCTCAACATTTTGCCTTTTCTATAAATCATAATACCATTATCATATCTAATAAAATAAGAGTACTCCCTTAATATTACCTACCATTTCAGTCAATATTTAAAATTTCCCAATTGCCTCAAAATGTCTTTAATTCAAATTATGGAGAAAAATAATGTATTTATAGATAATTCAAGTTTTCTATCATAGAGCATTCCTGATGCTCTATGACATTAGAAAAAAGAGCCCAATGAAAATGCCTACCTGTGTCTTTCTTCAATTGGCAGGCATTCAAGAGATCTTTCTGGAAATTCGTCTCTACAGGTGAGGGTGATGAAGAATCCAGGGATTTTTTTTCATCCTCATACCACAACTTAAAAGACAAAATTCATCAGTTAAACAAAAACTGGTAAACAGTGCTAAATTCAGTATAAAACTGGGCTAATCAATGATAAAGTTATAGTGACTACAAAATCTGTTACGCTTACAGTTAAAAACAAATTACCTCAGGTACATCAAATGGAACCTCCTGATTACCATTTCTAAGGATTTCTGCTAATAACCTTAATGTCTTCCCACGAGGAATAATATTTTCTTCTTGTATTTTATTCCAGACAGCATCAGCTCTTTGCCAGTCATCATTCATTTCTGTAAATTTGGGGGGAAATTAAGGAACATATTAAGTAGAGTTCATGAAAATACTGAGAACTTTTTATTTGATGATGAAGAAGTGTTATTACAAATAACTGCTTCCAGCGAAAGGAAAAAGACAATTGTGGATCAAAGATGAGAAGATTTCTTTCTGCAGACCTTCTTGTAGTTACTGAATATTAAATCGCAGAAATACCTGACTTATTAAAAAACAACAAAACCCCACTTTATAAAACACTTTGAAAATCATGTTGCTGAAATGTCTTTGTTAGAGTAAATAAGAAATTGCCTATTGCTGAAAACAAAATTTGAAATAACTTAATTCACCCACGTCCATTGGAAAGATGAGGGATACATGGACACAGTATAGTACAGAGCTGAGGGTCTAAAATGGAAGTCTACAAAAGTATGCTTTTCTCCAAAAGCAACAAATCAACAAACCCTTTTCACTTAGTTGAGTAGGAAGAATTCTGCTTCTTCTGCTGATTTGAAGAATTTCTATTACAGTGTGTGACAGATTTATCTCAACAAATAAAGCCATCAGACTAAGAAAAACAGAACAACAGGAAGTTTATGGAAGAAAACAGATTAAATGTCTTTATAATGAGAATCTAATTCCTTCTATGTGGCAACAGACTCTTTACAAATAGCAAAGATTTAAGAATCAAAATTTATTCTTAAACATTCAAGTGGATTTTGAAAAGAGAAAAGATCATTTAATAACGTTCTAGTTGTGAAAAAGTAGACAAAAATGAAATCATACAACACTTAAGTTTAATATAACTATTAAGCTTTAAATGAGCTGTTATAAAATGTGTAAATATAAATAAGGACTACTTCAACTGGATATAGTCAGCTCTAGGAAGGGAGCACCAATGCCCCAGAAAACACAAGGAAATTAGTTGTTTTTTTTTAAACTACACTACGAAAACAAATGGGATTTTTCTAGATTTTTTCCCCCTTAAAAATTGAAAAGTTAAGTTTTTTGATAACTGACTTCTTGGAAGTAAAATACTCAAAGAAAAAAAACAAAGCACATTAACATTCAATCAGAAACCTGCAGTAAAGAAAAAAGTAAATAACAAGTGGGAAATTTTCCAGTTATATGTAAATTGCAGCCTAAGCCTTCACATAGTATATACTAACTAAATGAAGGTCCCAAAAGTAACAATCAAAGTTTAGAGTGATTTTACACACTTTTGATAAAATGAGTCTAATACAAAACCCTTAAATTTATAATCAGTTTTCAAAACAACTCTCAGAAGCTAATTACGCTCTTCCTTCATTAAAATGCTCTCATGTAATATAAAATTCAAGACTAATTTTTAAAAAGTATGTGAATGCATAATAGAATATAATTAAATAAATTAAAAGCAAAACCCCAAGTCTAAGAACCTTTGATTCTGCAGCAAGCAGTGGGAGCGTTTCTGTTTCTTGCCGAAAGGCACCATGGTCTGCAGAAGACAGCTAGGGAAGGTTTCCCAGAACTGGGTAAAGCACAGCCAAGGAGCCTTTTAGAGAGGTTTTACCTAACAAATCTATTCCCAAACACTGAAGTGAAGGTGGGTGGATGATTTACAACTCTGTGCCTTCAAACTGAAAAGAACTCTGGGAAGATAATTTTCCTCTTTTAAAAAATGCACAAAGTATATGAAAAGTTTCTACTTCGAAAGGCCAAAGATATTACCAACATGTACCTATTAAAACGACTAGCAATTTATATGAAGACATTTCAAAATACAGATAAGAAATATTATATACTGCATAAAACAACTCAGTTTCATACATATACATACATATTTTTTTTAAAGGAAAAATTTTTTTGAAAAAAATACCCCTGGATCACACACACAAAAATGAGATGCACAAAGGCCATGCATTACTTTCATAATACTCAAACTGGCATAAAGTCATAGAGATAAAAAGTTTCTCTCTAAATGACAACTACTTTTAGCCCTTATACAAATATGAAATCAGTCTAAGGAAACAATTAGGGCTGAATAAAGATGAAGGTACAAAGATGAGCAATGTCATATTTTACAATATAGAAACCTGAAATCTATTCACACAGCAATAGACTGGTTGAGCAAATTCTAATACATCCATTCAATGCATTAATCAGCCATTTATAGGAAATAAAATGTAGAGAAATGTTAATATGCAATTGAGCTGAAACTATACTGAAACATTTTAAAATGAAATTATTTAGCAATAAATTTATATATACATATGTGGTTTTTTAACAAGATCTGTGAGTGTGTTGATGATTACCTATTTGTAGAAGTGACTGACAAATCTGCTAGAGGACTTAAATAAAAAGAACACGAATAGTCTCTCCTCAAAAAGTCCTATTCAATTTTGTGGCTCTGAAAGGGCTTTTCTTATCTTCTCATTATTGCAGTAAGAATGTCAGAAATTATGAAGGCCACATGATGTCTAGTGATATGAAACATTTGCAATACAGTTCAATCTGGCCCCTACTTGATACTGAAGATTCCACATTTGACATCCTGAAGCTTCTTCAAAAGGCTGCTATTTCTTTCCTGCCATTGTCTTCAACACAATAAACAAACATCTTGAAGCTAAAATACTAGGAACAGTTAGATTACTTACTATAGAGTTTTAGCAGACTGTAGTACATCTGGTCTCTGTCACATTCAAATAGCTTCTCTGTCAGCTCCACTAATTTTTCTAGAGCTTCACCCTTAAAAATAAGATTGACGGATAAACCTGGATTGTGTAAAGATGACATTTTATTGTTGACAAACCTCAGTTGAATAATCCTTCTAACTACCTTTACCCAATGATCAGATTAACTTCATTTCAAAAATTCAAGGGCTGAGCATAAGAATGAATTTCAGGGCAATGAACTGTACACTTAATGGTTAAAATGATTAATTTTGTTAAATGCATTCCAACACAATTAAAAAATTTTTTAATGTTAAAGGACAGAAAGATTCTTTGGGATCAAAAACGCAAGAGCAACAAGTATGCTGCTTAAGAGCATTTTAGAAAATTGCAAAGATTTGGTGCGTAGGACAGGGTAAGGAGAACTTTATTAATAAATAAATAAAGTATATCCTTTATTAATCAAAATACTCCTCCATTCAGATGTTATACTCCTCTTCCCCTCTGGCTTTTTACTTGGCATGACTTGAACAGGTGTCTGTACTGGAGGAGAGGCTAAGTAGAAATTGTCCTTAAGCAACTCCTCAGGTCACTAAGGATGGAAGCAGGTTTTAATTTCTAGGAAACAGGCAGCCCTCTCAAACAAGCAGTGTGAACTTAAAATTATTAGGGTCCACGTTAAAATTTGTCGGACTCTGCACCACAGGAATCAGAATTAAACTGTAATTATATGGAAAATAAATCAAGATAATAACACTGCATCATACAGCATAAAGAACACTTACCTTTTCTAATCATAGTTTTAGGTGCTTGAGATGAGAAATTAAACACTAACCTGATTATTTGAAATACATCTATCGCAAAACCATTGAAGTCTTGTAGGTCGAGCTCTAATGCCTGGAGTCTGTAAAATAAAACAATGAAACAGCACACAAAAGTAAGGGTCTAGCTAAAAACTAATGTTTTTCTTCAAAGACAAATAGTTTTTCTTTTAATGAATTTGCTGCCTCCTTCCCAAACATACACACTAAAAACAAAACAAAACAAAAAAAACAACCCACCAACACCCCCCCCACCCCCCCACCCCCGCAAAAAACAAAAATGGTAACAATGTCACAATTATTTTAAGACCTTTTTAGGATTAGAACAGAGCAAAAGTGCAACCTATATTTAACCTGTGTTGAGAAGACTCAGGTTACTTTAAATTGCTACTTTGTAGGTCAATATTCACTCAACCAATCTTCAATTAAAACAGTTACATTTTCTTTAGTTCAAAAAGAATCAATGAGATGAACTAAATCAACTCCAAAATATGTCAAATTAACACACACACAGTCATCAGAAATCACAATAGATTCAGAAAGCGAAAACTGTTAATATGTTGTACAGAATTATTAACAACTGTCACAATAAACAAATGACTTTTTTAAAGAAACATGTTTTATAAAATTTAGTGAGAGAAGTAATGATTACTACAAATGCTTGCTTAGAATCTAAAACTGTGTGCTTCAAGAGCTAAATTCTTAACACAGTTGAGTACTTAAAATTAGTTGATAGTCGCAGTTTATTTCAATAGGTGAGATATATTCCTCAAACAGAAATTAGTAAAGTTTAGTCAATAACTCCAGCTTCAAAGCAATTATTTTACAACTTTGATACTGGAATATCAAGACAAACTACTTCACATTCTATTCTAAGGATTTGTCACTCTATACTATAGTATTTTCATCATCTGTAAGAGGGCTTCACCATTAAGTATACATTTCAATCACAGCACTATGATACTCATGAGCCCTGGCTGCTCCAGTCTAGAGGAGGTGCCTTTACTGCTGTCTCCACGCAGCTCTGTTAGGTAAACCAGGCATCCCTCAAATCTGATAGCTTTTAAAAGTCTTCATTCATTATTTTTTCTTAAAATAATACAGCATACTGTTAAACTGAGAACTAAAGCAAAAACTAACAACTCAGAGTTTTGGTAGAATAACAGAAAAATTTGTATAGCAAATGTTGTTATAACATTCTAATTGTGTATGTATCCATATTTTGGGATACAATAAATAAATGCTAAATAAATTAATTATCAAAATATACTCTCAAATATAATACCATCTCCTGAAATCCCCAGGTGCTCATACAGAATGCAGGACACTTTCTACTCAGTTTAGATGCCTCAGACTAGAAATATATTCTCAAATATCAGTAATATTTACATTTGCATATAATTTGCACTCAAGGATTTTCTCACATCTGTTTTGTTTCATATGTATGACATTGAAAATGAAATCGACATCAATGTATACAAAAAAGCCTTTGAAAAAATATTTGATAATCCTCTTTAGAACATGGCAAAATGCAAGGGCTACATTCACTTATACCTTTCAATATTATTACTGATCCAAAGGCCAACTATCTAAATAGCACAAGTTTTATGGTAAACTCTTCCTTTTTGTGGCTGATTAATCTGCCTGTCACTGGCAGGACAGCTGACTTACACAGAGGATATTCCTGTTTCATTTTGAAATTGAGAATTGTTTTCACATATAATCTTAATCATCAAAAGAACATCTAGGTCAGATTAACTAAATCTCCTAGGCTTCTGTAACAGTCCACATTTCTGGCTTATCTCTGAACATCTTATTGAATTTTTAAACACTGCAAGTTGAGAGCAAAAATAGAAAATATAACCAAAACAAACAGAATTCTAATTGAGATGTTGAGTATAACATCAGAAACCAGCTAATGCTTAATTAAAACAATAAACTCACCTCTAGCTATCTGTTTTTGCTAAATATAATCTATTTACCAGACAACGAAGATAAAACAATTATTATAATAAAAACTGGCATGCTTGTTTCCACTTGAGTTACTGTGCTTTGAAACACACATCGTGTAGCTGCACTTTAGTACAAGGCTGACTTGCAGAAGAAAAGCAAAGAAATAAAGATAATATTCATTACTTTAATTTCATTATATTACCCTGAGGTAAATGTGCTGGTTATAATAGGTGCCTATGTAGACAAGTAAAAAGAGATATTAAATTATTGTTGCCTTTAAAATAATAAGATTCTTCTACTTCAAACTCCTTCTCAAGGAAAGTCACCTTAAATTTGACTCAAAACTTTTTACCAGTTTTGACTTCCTACCATTACTTCAGGAAATGGAAAATGGAAAACAACTAGTCTAGCCTCAAGTCCTCGCGTCAGTGCAGGAGGAAAATCACACGCCTGAGGAGGGGGAGACAAAGTCAAGAACCTCACTGCGCATTCCCAGAGCTAACGGAACACAGCAAGGAAGAGAATTATCCTGGAAGTTACTGAACGTTTCAACATTTGTCATTTTCTCTAAAATCTTGAGAGGCAGATATAAAGACCATGTCTAATCAGAAGGAAAATATGGTTGAGTAAGTCAAATTAAAAAGTCTTAACTATCATAAACTAAATCTGAGCCACATAACCATTTACTATAAGAGGCACTAAATAAAATCAAGGGAGGGGATATTAATTTGCATTTCTTATAATTTGGAAGGTCAAGGAGGAAAAAAAAACTAGTTCTAAAATCCTCTTCCTATCTGGTCATCCTGACTTATTAAAAAAGTAAATGTGGATAAAACCTGAAACAGACCTAGTTAAAAGTTAAAAAAAAAAAAAAGGGAAGAATAACAATTACTGGGAGAACCATGTAATCCAAACCTTTAGTACTAAACCCAAACCTAAAAATAAAATGAAGTCCCACCGCCTCCACCCCTAGGAGATGAGCAAATTTTCTCTGGCTGCACTGTGATGGAAAGAAAAGTCAAGAGAATGTAATTTTGAGGAAAGGTAAGTTGTTTTGATGGTTTAGCTACCGAGGGGTTAAGACATCATAGAAGTTATATTGTGATATATAAATATTAAACCACTAATGTATATACTTTAAATTTATACAATGTTCTATGTCAATTATATTTCAGCTAAAAAATAAAGATTGGAAGGTAGGAATGTTGTGGGAAAACCAAATAAAATAAATGTGAAATCAGGGTCCAATTTCAAATTCCTTGACTGCTACTGACTGAAAATGTTCCACAATACACACTGTAAAGTTTCAATGTCCAGCTACTTCTCAGAGTTGTTTTATTGAGGCTCATTTATGAAGATGCATATAAAAATCATTTGAGAGGTATAAAAGTCAGTATTACACCGTTTATCTTATAACCTATGTTTGAACCTCAGGGATGGATTTTCTAAAAAGTGTTACATTATTTAAATGACCTGAAATACTTCCTTTCTGGGAGGTGATGAAAGTACCTTAAAAGACACTTGACTAAAAGAATGAAGTCATTTTTTTTTTGTTTGCAAAGAAATACAATCTTATTTTACTATAATTTCTCATCAAGAATATGGGTCTGTAAGTCAGGAGGCCTGGATCTTAGTTCAAATGTCCGTTACTATAAACCATGAAAGAAGTGTCACCTATGAAGACAAAATTTTCTGTCTTTATATACAAGGGGACTTAAAAATGGTAGTGACATCTGACTCATTTCTGAGAAATGATATATCCCTGTAGGTAAATAAATGAATTATGAAGACTATATGATAGTAAAAAATGGACAAATAAATGTTACTTATATAAAGGAATGGAGTGGCCATTAAACATAATACTTAGAAGAGTTTTTAATTACATGTAAGCAATGCAGAGACAGTGATGTGGGAAAAAATAAGCTGTGATTCATTTCAATTATCTATAAAGGAAACAGGCACTAAAAAGGAGAGAAAATCATAAAGATGACTAGATAAATAATGGTATTAATAATTAGTCTTAAAACTTGGCTTATTTTTAACAACGACACAAGTAAGTTTTACATGAGTCTATAGAGGGTAAAAAGATGATCATCGCTGGTAGGACAGAATACAGTTCATAAAATGTATTGATCTAAAATAAGATTAAAAAATAATTTGTGAACATTTCTGAAATGGCACATTTTGTGACAGAATGTGCCAGAACACTAGAAGGAACTAGGGATAGTTGACCTGCAGAGGATGAAATGGCAGAAGTGACAAATGCAAAGAATGTTACACAGAGGGCAGGAATAAAGCTAACATTTATTAAGTGTTTAATAACATACCGGTCACTCTAGATGTGGTCTTATTTGTATTAATGGACAGAGTTCTAAGGGGCAGAACAAGGACACAGGATGGCAGCACTGACATGCCTCACAGCATTTGCAGGCAGTTATCTCTATCTGAAATGTTTTTATCTTCACCCTGTATGTGGGCAATTCATCCTTTAATTCTGAAACTCCACTTCCTGAAGATCTAGTATGAAATAGTTTAGTTGAACTCATGCCTCTGCTAAGCTATCTTACCTTCTGCCTAAACTAAGTTCACTATCCTTTAATTATTAGATATCATTTGTGATGACTAAGAATCTTAAAAATTTGTACAGCTACTATCCTAATTCAGATCTTTATTAATCTCACTGCCTCAATGTCCTTTAATCTATCATACATCCTTCTGCTAATATAAATTTACTTTTAACACTGTTCAGAGTCCACTGACTTCTAATTAATTATTCTGCCACTGAAGGGTCTCTAAAATCTGGGAACAAGCTACACTTCCAAAATATTTCTCATAAATCCTATGCCCTAGGATAAAAGAACCATTTAGAAAATCAGAAAGGAAGTAAAATTGTCAGTAGGCAATTTACACAGAGAAATCCTAAAGATATAACTAAAAAACTGTAAGAGCTAATCAAGGAATTCATGAACTTGGCAAGATACAAAAATCAACACATAGATATCAGTTGCATTTCTATATGCTAATAATTAAATATCTAAAATACAATTATAATAATGTTCACAATAGCATAAGAAACTATAACACTCTTAGGAATAAATTTAAGCAAAGACGTGAAAAAGATTTGTACACTGAAAACTGTCAGACTCGTATGAAAAACAATGAAGACGTAAATAAACGGAAAGATATCCCATGTTCATGGATAAGAAGAATTCATGCTAAATGTCCATAGTACCCCAAACCATTTATAGATTCAAAACAAACCTTATCAAAATTCCAAAAGAATTTTTCACAGAAATAGAAAAAAACAAAGCAATCCTGAAAGAACAAAGCTGGAGATAATTCCTGATTTCAAAGCTATAATAAAAGAGTATGGTATTGGCATAAACAGACACATAGACCAAAGACAACAGAATCAAGAGCCCAAGAGTATACTCATGTAGGCATGTATGTGGTCAGTTAATATTTGACAAAAGAACTAAGAATACTCAATAAGGAAATGTTAGTCTTTCCAATAAATGGTGCTAGGAAAACTGGACTTCTAATCCGTTTAACTCAAAATGTATTAAAGACTTAAATGTAAGACCTTGAAACTACAAAACTGGAAAGAAAAACGAAGATGAAAAGCTCTTTGACACTGGTCTTGGTAAAGATTTTTAGATGACCAAAAATAAAAGCAAAAATCAAGAAGTGGGACTAGTTAACTAAAAAATTTCTATATAGCAAAAGAAACCATTAACAAAACAAAAAAGGTAATCCATGGAATGGAGAAAGTAATTTTAAAATAAATATCTGGTAAATGGTCAGTACTCAAAATATATAAGAAACTTACATAACAGATATAAGAAAAGGTGTTAATTATCCCTAATTATCAGGGAAATTAAATCAAAATGAGCTATCGCCATATACCTATAATCAAAAGGAGACAAATGCTGGTTAAGATCTGGAGAAAAGGTAAGCTCTGTAAATTGTTAGTGAGACTGTAAAATGGTACAGCTATTATAGAAAACAATACGAAGGTTCTCAAAAAAAAAAAAAAAAAAAATACGACACCCTGCTGGAGTAGCGTTTTTTTTAGCACCATTCACATACAGCCTGAGGACCCCGATTCTAATTCTAAAACCAGGGGGAGCAGTCAGGATAAACAAGTAAACAAAGTTAATAAAAGTGATTCTTCCTCCTCTTTCTTCCTGACTACCTGTCTACTTGCCTTTATTTCTGCATGTACCTATCCTAAGGAAAAAATAAATTGGTATGTTAAAAAAAATTAAAATTAGAACTACCATATGATCTGGTAATTCTACTTCTGGGCATATATCCAAAGAAAATAAAATTAAGATCTCAAAAGCATATCTCTACTCCCATATTGACTGAAGCATTATTCACAATAGCCAAGACACAGAAACAATCTTTTAAGTGTCTGTCTACAGATGAATGGATAAAAGAAGAAGTGGTGTATATATTATACACAGTGGGATATTGGAATATTATTCAGTCATGAGAAAGTCATGCCATTTATACAACATGGATGGACCTTGGAGGCATTATACAAAGTGAAATAAAGTCAGGCAGGGAAAGACAAATACTGCATGATCTCATTTATATGTAGAATATAAAAAAAGCTAAACTCATAGGAACATAGAACAGCTGTCAGGGGTTGGAGTTTGGGTGAAAGGGGGGAAAAGATTCTGGTCAAAGGATGAAACTTCCAGTTATAAGATAAATAAGTTCTGAAAATCTAATACATAGCATGATTATACTTACTAATAACACTGTTATATACTTAAAAGTCACTAAGAGTGAATCACAAATGTTCTTACCACAGAAAAGAAAAGGTAATTATGTGAGAAGGAAGGAATAACTAACACTACCTTGGGTGGTAATCATTTTGCAAAATATATCAAGTCAATAAATTGTTCAGTTAAGTTAATACAATGTTACTTATCAATTATACTTCAATAAGGTTGACAAGGGGCACTATTAAGAGATCTCCCTTTTCTATCTCTCTGGGTTGCCCTCTCATGTAGCTCACACACCCCCAGCCCCACCAAACTCCTGAGTGTTAAAACGCTACAACATCCCATCCACCGAGCCCCACCTCCGACCTCACTGCCTTCAGAAAATCTTGCCTAAGTTGCTGTACTAGGAATAAGTTCGATTTTTGAATTATCAGAACTACTTATACTTAGAAAACTTCTCAGTCTTAAATAGCTGTTATTGTCACCTATTAATTTCACATTCAAGGAGCTGCACATTGGCTCCTTGAGGGTTGATTTTAGTCTGACTTTTTTCTCTTGCTCTCTTCCTTTTGGAAGAAAATAACACTTTTTTCCTGGGTACAAACTATATAGAAGATAGAGAAAATTATAAAGCAAAATATTAGCCATCCTTCTACCCTCACATAATCATGTACAGAAATAAGATGTTGGACTATATTAAAATGTATTATATAATATATATTTATACCAACTCATTTTAAAAACAACACAGGTCATATTACATGGAATCTTGTCTTTTTCCTTATTTAATCTGAGCATTTATGTCTGGTTTATCTTATTTCCCACAGTGCCTCTAACCAAAGAATCCTCACTGTTCATTTTGCTCTGAAATTCAACTCTAGAGACCACCTATTACTAAGACATAGTTGAACTTTTGGAAATGATAAACAAAATGCTTGGTACTTACATTCTTTCACAGGTCGATATGATCTTAGTTTATTAATTTTCATTATCTTTTATATTTTTCAGTAAGTCTTAGAAGAATAAGCGAGAACTCCATGTTGAATTTTAATAGTAAACAAAGTATGTTCCCACTTTAATCGAACTCCAATGAACCATACAAAAAGTAACTGAGGTACCTGATAGAGTAGCAGTTTGGGGAGCCACCTGTGGCTGAAAGTGCAGTCCACATAGATCCCAAGTGCCTGGTTCACATCCCACCGCCAGCAGTGGCGGGGGGTGAGGGGGAGGGAATCAACCAAGATGAACAACTAAATCAAATAAAATGCTTCTCCCTCCTCTCTCTTCCTGCCTCTCTGCCTCTGCTTGCCTTCATTCTTGCCTGCACCTTTCTTTTTTAAAAAAAGTAACTCAAAATGTACTTCATTATATTCTCCTGTCACACACCTTGTTTTCCTACCCTGTGGTACTATAGTTGTAAAACTATCCCTTATTCTTTAAGCGATTTTGTACATATTTGACATGAAAATTCTGTTAGCAGTAGCCAGCTATTTCTAAATGATTATGCTCAACGGTGTCATACAGCGGCAAAGCTTTATAATAACTAAGAGTTAGTCTTCTCTTGTCTCTTCATGTGACAAGCAAGTTATCTTAGGCTAAGCATAATACTGAGAATGTGTGGGGTAAGAAAATACAATCTTTACCTTTAAGGGGCAAAGAGAATTAATATCATTGATTTCTACTACAATCCAAGAAACACAAAAGCTGTTTTCCATACATTATATGATTGAGGTGTAAAAAAAGATATATCCCCTTTATAGATGAAGAAGCTTAGAAGGGTTTAATAATGTCCATTATCACACGAGTAAGCAGATGCAAAAGAACTCACGCATGCCTTTGATGCTTTCTATTACGTCTTACTTACAACACAAGAGACACATAATTTCCTACTACAGAACCTCATCACTATTATTTGAAAATCTGAGCTTCATTTTGACTCTAATCAGAACTCTAATACTGACACTATGCATACAGAGCAGCAGAACTCAACAGGCAGTCCTCTCATTTTCAGATATACTAGGTACTTTGAATGAAATAATTTCCATCATTTTCTAGAAAATATAAATAAACTACTTAAGTTACAGAAGCACCTATCCAAAATAGCATAACCCAATGCCCTCTGACTGGAGGATAGATTTAAAAGACAATAGAATAGAAGAATGTTTTGAATTAATTTCAGTCCTCCTTTTCCATACTGAATTCTTCTTTCAAAAACATCAAGAGAAACAGAGTTTTCTGGGCTTTCCACTTCATGGTAAGTAGTTGTCAATATATAAGCAAGTAGGTCAATATAACCTCTGCATCCCAGCCACCATGAGATGTAAAGTAAGATGTAAGAGAAATGGGATTACTGGTGGATTTACAAATTTATTTTAATCACATAGAATAATTTATCTTAAAGCAACCCACCCCAAATGGGTCCATCTTCTGTGGAATGCTTTGTTTTTTAAGGAGGTAGCACTTTTTAATAGAGAAATTAATCACAATTTGGACTTTAGATAGTTGTCCTTTGACTTCTCAATTTCAGTAAGCAAAATTTCAATCAAGTCTAGATAAAATATACTAATCCTGAGTAGGTCAGGTTTCTCACCTACCATTTTCCATAAGCTGCTTACCACAGTAAAAAAAAAAAAAAAAAGCAAATAAAAAAAGAAGAAATTTTAAATTAAATGCTAAACAGTTGCAGACAGCACTTGTTTGGCTGATTAACTTGTAGACAAGCATTACAAATAAATCTGAGCATGGTCTGCAGCAAATTAAATTCCACTGCTTTTAAGAACAAAGAATTCCCTGGCAAAGAGGATTAGCAACTTTACACCCAGGAATGCCAGTTTAATTTAATTGTTCCACAATCCAAGATTTAATATGCAAACAGCATTCTGATATTTAACAGTGAATTTAACAAAGTCGGGAAACAAATTCAATATATAACCAGGCCGCTTTTTCTGAACTATAATTACATATAATAAAGAAGCTGGCCGTGCACCCCCTCCACCCCCGCCGCCCCCATATCTGGGACTGAATAATATTAACATGAATCAGAACAAGCATAATTAAAGGTTGAAGCAAAACATATTTTCTAATTAAGAGTCTAAATAACTGTAAAATCAGAATACTATAGTTACTATACTATACTATACTATAGAATACTGTAGTTAAAAATCAAACCTCAATGATCTTCTTGGCCTCTTTATAATTTCCTGTTTGCAGGAATGCAAAGAAGAGATCATAGAGCATTGTCATTTCACCTTTTTCCTGGCTTACAAAGTCCATTGCTAGAAAGGAAAGAAGAAAATACAGAAGAAAAAAAACTATGTAGAAACACAATATTACAAAGTTCTGGACAAATACAGGAAAACTTTATTTATAAAACAAACCTTTTACAATAACTTAAGAGATTACAGAACTATGTCAGCCAATCCTCTGTCCTTATCTTGCAGGTACCTTCATGACTAGCTTCAGAGTACTGGTGGGGAGGAGGGTAAGAAACAATAGAGGGGCACTTTTTTCAGAATGAAGTTATCAAAATTGAGGATATTTACAATATTGAAAATCTGATTTTTTTCTTCAACTTAGAAAGGTAACAGAGTTTCTCTGGATGTGCTTACCTTTCTGTTCGAATTTCTTTATAGTAACGCATTAAGATTAAAATAGAAAAAGAGGAAAATCCAACTTACAGTAAGACATAAAAAGTTACTGACCTTTCTGAATGAGATCAGTCTCGCCTTTCTCTATCAGTTTACATAAAACATCATGAATCCTTGGCAATGTTTTATACTTTTCATAGCAGTCAATAGTAACTTCAAGAGCAGCAGGTATGTCGTTCCTTGGAAACACCAAAACATTAAAATTAATAACAGATATCTCATTTAGTTTAGAAAGATGTGCAATGGCCAACCAAAATATATACAACTGAGCTTTATTTAAGTTAGAAAGTCAAAACAGAAAATAAGAAACATTCCTTACATATAAATACATGTTCAGAGTACAGAACAATACATTAATAATTGCTTTCCTTACTTCATTATTATTTTGCTTAAGACAAAAAAGTTCAAATAAATGAAGGTGTTTCTGAGACTATTATAAATTAAATTTTATTTTAATTAAATTTCTGTAAGAATGCATTATTTCTAAAAACAAGGACTACCATCAAATTTTTTCCTAATTACTTATGGTCCTCAATAATTCCAGATTGCGGAGACTTTAAATGCCTATCAATAACTGTCAAAGAATTCCCAAACACTTTCAACTTCATCATGATAATTCTCATACTGTCACATGTCCAGATAAGCAGGCAATAATTTCAGGATTTGCATATGTAGAAATCTACTGTTGTTAAAATGAGGATATTCATATGTACAATAAATTCTAAAGGAGAAAGCTTAAAAAGTGTCTTCCTTAGAGAGTAAGTTTTTAAAAATTATTTCCCATGATAAAGTCAAGACGACTTTTATGCGTTAATAAATTAAAATAAAAAGATATATTCATTAAAAGTTCCTGAAACAGTAGTGGAAATAAATTCCTGCAGGTGTTAACAACTTTGTCCTTTAAAAGAAAAATAACAGTATAAGAGCTTGGAAAAGCTGAATAGATTATTTGACTCAATTCTACTTGCCACCCTCCTTTATTTTTAAATAGGTAAGAAAATTAAAGCATTTAGGGACTAACAGATTGGCCTAAGCTACTAGGCAGACTAGCAGAAGGCACTGCCATCAGATCCTGGGACGCCCCGCTTTCAGTTGAGGACATCCAATTATATATTTGCTTTATTAAAAGCACTTGTTTGTTAAATCTAACAATGCACGATTTGGAATAAGTTAAATTTTTTGCAAAGAAAGTATGAAATCTATTTTTAAAAAGAAAAAAGTTAAGAGACATGAACCAAAGTACAATTAGTGACTGTCTTAGGTGAAGAAAACACATCTCTCTCACACATGCAACAGTTTTCAAAGGAAGAAAGCTTTGTTTTATTTTCTGTTGAAGCCCTAACATTTTGGTCCATTATAGAAATGCTATGTTGCCCTAGACTGAATTGCTATTTTATCTAGATTAAGATTTTAAACGGTACTGGAAAGTAAAATACCATGAAGAAGCGCTAATTTTATCGCAATAACACTGACACAGTGAAAATGAGCCTACCCGGAGGAAACTCTACCTTATCCCCTCACTAAACCCTGTTTACAGTGCATCTTCTGGCACCCTACAGAGTCATTTGAATTTTTGTCATTTGGGGTGAAGACTAAATTACAGGTTAATTTCAAAACCGAATGTAGATGTTGCGGCTAGATTACTGTCATACAGGAGAAATGCTACAGCAGCTACTACATATGATATAAAGCTTTAGATAATCAGTATTTTCCCGTGCTTCAGACACAAGTTCAGTTATTGCCTTTCTACAGTTCTACCTGATGGTAACCGACTAAAATATTTTTAAAAGAAAAACATACTGATTTTCTAAAAAGCGGAATGATTTGCTTTTTCAGATCAATTCCCAAACTAAAATAGTACCGTCTCAATTGTATTTCCCCTACATTAGGTCAAAGCTATCAATAAATGAATGAATAATTGTTCTGTCAATCAAAGAGACATGTTAATAGTCTTTGGTCTCCAAATATATGCTTCTGAAGATTATACATGATCAGAACAACAACAAAAAAGACAGGAATAGAAAAATGGAAATAATTCATATATTTGATAGTAATTTGAAGTACCAATATTATTGCTTCTCAGGTTGCCAACAAAATAAATTAGAAATCTATAATGAAACTTGGGAATTTGATCCCAAGTGTACTGATAGTAGAAATGAACTAAACAACGAGGTGGTTCTTTTCTATCCCTATTATCTACATTCTAGCATGGGGTTGGATCATATCATTTTAAAAAGAGATACATGCCCATTCCTCACATTATTGAATGCCATTATTAATATTTCATATTAAAGATTGAAAACTGGGATAAAAGAAATGAAAAATAGAAAACTATCTAAAATTCACACTGTTATGAAAAGAACTGTACACTCATAGGATTTTTCAATTCCAATCTCAAATGATAAATATTGCATGCACTCAATTGTAGAAATGTGATACACTTCTAGATTGGTGAGGAAAAGCAGATTATCACAATGGCTGAACTTAAAGATCTCTGGGTTCTCTCACAGTTCTAAGACCCTAATGGGAAGTTTTGTGAATCTGAGTTTATTAGATTCATCATTTCAGATGTTTCATACCAGTAGAGAAAACCTTCATATGAAAATACTACTTTTATTACATAGGATGAATAAGAGCAGCAAAATTTCAAAAAAGGTAGAAATTGCTCTAAACCCAAAATGTGGGGTAATGCTTTTATTAGTATACTTCTATCTTCTGTGACCTAAAATAATACTGTGATTTTCTTTGTATACTTTAATGGGTCACAAATTTTGAAAAGAACATAGATGATAAAAATGTAACCAGTGCTTTCACAAACCTCATTCCTTTAAAAACAAAAAAATCCACTGATACCATCATGACTAGCTGACCCCAAAAATATTTCAGCAAAATGATTTTCATGAATAAAAAACTATATATGCTAATTAAAAGTAATCACTCAAAAACTATTTTGATTGATGAAAATTATTTTAATATAAGCTTTATCAAAATCCTGTAAGCCCACTGAAATTTTAAATAGAACACAGGATTCTTTAACTCTAAATTTTAAGAACACACATACACGCATATGTACATACAGATTTAATAGGCTGAGTCCAGTAAGTAATCAGAATACTTAAGTTTTATTTATTAACTTGAATGAACTCTTAGCCCTTAAAAATCTCATTTTAGAATCTCTAATTCACTTTTTAAGAGAAAATGACCACATATAAAATTACTACTATAGCCAAAAAAGAAAGATAAAAGCTCATATAGCAAATGTGCTGTTACCTCTTTTTTTAGCCCTTAGTATATTAAATTATCCTATGCCAGTGACAGAAAAAGTAACATACACTCATATAAGGCATCCACCAATCATAAGAATATCTACTTAAAGATTCCAGGAAACAAAGCACTCCTAACTCAAATTTCACATTATATATGTAACTGTAAAAATCATAAATGTTTTTCAGACAATCCTGAATTTTCAGAATAAGAAATAGTGACAACTACCATTCACCTAGTTGCAGCTTTAAACTTAGCCTCCTTACTTACAGTAAATAACTTTCCATTTCAGAGTATACTTAATTTAAAGAACAACAACAAAAATGACAAATATTGATTTTTAATTGGAATAAAGAGCTTCAACATTATGCATAAAGTGCTAGTGAAGTGGCAATTTACTTAAAGGGTTTACTGAGTGAAAAGCTCTCAGATGTGAAATCACAAGAAGAGGCTTTTGGGGAGAAAAAAAGTTTAAAATAGGGGGAAAAATACCGTTATCACTCTAAAAACAAACTATTCTATAAATCTCAAGCAGATGTTCAGTACGAAGAGAAATCAATTCAGAGGAAACCATCGTCTTCACAAAAATTATTCCGTTAAGAGAACCAGCTCTTGAAAGAGCTAAATGTTTTTTTTCTGTTCATCATCTATAAACGAGGAATCTTCAAGGAGACTGGTGTTGCAATTACAACTAATCCTCCCCAAAAAATTAACTGTGTTGAAGGCTTTGTAATTTCCCTAGGTACAATTTAGCTGTCACTTACTTTAAAATTTACTCAAACATGCGTTCCGAACAGCACTAACTTCACATGTCAAGTGCTTTCCAGCCAATTGAGTCTAAACTGGAAGTCGGTGTTAAACAACTGAATGATTAGACAAGATAGCTCATTTCCCTGCTCTTTTGTTCAGAATAAAATGCCACATTTACATTATCAGGCTCAACAGGATTTTCTGACAGAGGGAGAAAAAAACCCTACTGAACACTGTCCGTACTAAGCACATGAAGCCTGTCATTTACCAATCATCCTTCAAAAAGCAATAGCCATGAATGTAACTTAATTACGACCCAATGATCCTTGACGAAAAATCATCTTATCACTGTCCTGTCCCCCTAGGGCAAATGAACCACTTTTGTCCTTTGGCACCAATGATGCTAAATTCTTAATTGCAATAATGGAGTAAAAGAGCCAAACCTCCTTCATTTCCTTTGAGAACATCAGGAGTTTTGCTCTAGAAGGCAAGCATTCCCATAAAGTATCCAGTACAAATGAAGATGCTAAAATTAAACAGTGTATATGACAGAATAACTACATTAAAAATATGTCCCATGTATGTAACATGTTGAAAGGGTAAGTTTTAAAACTTACATTGCTATATATGCGATTTCATTGTGACCATTATAAAAAAAATCTCAAGATTAACTTAGAATTCTTGAAGGATTCTGCATACAAAGATCATGATTCACTTCAATGAAATGCAGGAGAACAAATACAGATTGCAGCACAAAACAGCACAAAAAATCCTTAATGGAAAGCAGAAATTAAAGCCTCTTTGATCATTTACATTAAATAATCCAGTTAAGCAGTTTCAGATATTTTTCACACACAGTGAAAGCAAAATGGACCATCTATAAAACAAGTAAATCTGAAACTGCACCACGCAAATTTATATGCCTTTAAACCTAATGGCCCAGATTTTATTAATTTTATTTCCTTTGCCATAGCCTAAAGTCTAATCAAAAGCTCTTTTAACCTATTTTAAAGTATTTTTCCTCCTTCATATGGACGATCTAGGTAATTTTTCCAAAACCAGGCATGATTTTAATTAAAAAATATTTTTAAGTAGGTACAAAAGAAAATGCTTAATCACAGTCATTTGGACTACATGTAAACACACGGCTTATAGAACTACCTAATATAAATGAAACAATTTATTTCGACTCTTGATTATTTCTTTTCCATCAAATCAAGTGTTATATTTCTACAATATATAAAGAGATTAGTTTATGTACTTCTCTATAATTCTGCAAACCTATTATTTTAGCTTTCCCTTGGCAAGTGACTAAAACACTTATTATTAATTTAATAAATATATTAATGTAATAAAGCTTTTTATACATTACTCAAACAATAAACTGGATGGCTTGTTAATATCTTCTGTGTTTTATCAATTCAAAATTAAACCTTAAAGATCATCTTACTAATGATTTCATGAATTTGGTTCCAGAATTATATAAGTGATATCATCTTCAGAATCTTTGCAATGAGATTCTAAAAAGATGAAGTTTTGTTTCAATTATTTTTTTTAAAGTAAAGGTGCAGACAGGAATGAAAGTGAGTAGGTAGGCAGGCAGAAAGAGAGAAGAGGAAGAGGAATTTTATTTTATATTTAGTTGTTCACACTGGTTGTTTCTCCTGGACCTGGGAATTGAACCCAGGGGTATGTGGCCTCCATTCCTTCAGAGCTGAGTGACCAAACCACTACTCCAACAGGGCGTGCCTGGATGAAGACTGTGTACTATGTTTTGAAATGTTTTTCATAATTTTATCTTGTTTCAATAAATAAGGCTCAATTCCCCAGCTGAGCTCAATACCTGCTGAGGTCAATTACATGATATTACTGAAGATTAAACATTTAATCAAATCAAATACATGTAGACTTTTTCGCAGGCTAGTGTCGTTAATCCCACTACTGCACTTATCATGATTCTGAATTAATCGTTTTCCATCAGTTTGGGGAAACAAAATTGAAAAAAAGTTTCAAAGTCAATTTTTTCCTCCAACATCCAACTCGGAGTGCTTTACTGTTTTCTAGAATTTTATAAACATGAAATCCCTTAGTCTCCATTCAGTTATTCTCATGGCTCTAAAACAATCAATAAAACAAAACTATTGTATTATGACAGATAAAACTGAAAGATCTTGTCATGGAGAATTCCTCTCCAAAGCAAAGATAGCAAAACAAACAAAACACAGGAGGCAAATGAAAAATAGAAGATAATAATTTTCTATGTATCTGAAAGCAGTAAGAAATCATCAAGAAAAGATAATAATTTAGATTCTCAAACCCCATTAATAGGGACAGCCGAATTTTACTGAGACGTACAAACCTCCGGGGGTACTGCATAATCAGAACCATGGAGCATGTTCCAGGTTAACATCTGAATTTCATGCTATTTCCATTTTCCCTTGGCTAAGCTCTCCTTGGTTCATGAGCCCCATCTGCAGACCTTTCTTGGGAAAACTATTGTTTCCTCTGTCTTCAAAGTATTTCTATTTGTGAGGTACTTTTCTAGCATGGCCTCGTTTTCATTGGTAATTATTTTATTTTTGCCCAGTAGTAGAGGAGGCCTGAATTTTTCCGGGCACAGGGCCCATTTCTTTCAAATCCCTATGCAGAGCTCCCATGCAACTTGCAGAGATAGGTCTTTTAAACAGTCAAAAAACATTCTAGTAGGAAGCATATTAATTATAGGATTTCTATATAAAGTTGGCTGTGAACATGAGAACTCAGTAATACTGTAAGTGTTTGAATCACTATTTCTTTAAAAGGATGTAATGCTGAGATTGTGGAGGTTAAGCTTTAACCAATCATCTAACTTGGTAACTGTTTTTTGATTGGATGGCAAAGGAATTATTTCATAAAACATCTGTGAATACATACATATGTATGTGCATGAATACACATTTCCTAACAAAGAACTGGTTAAGAGAGATTTTTTTCCACATTTTACATTCAGTATAATCAATTAATTTAACCCCTAATAGAGAAAAACATTAGAAATTTAGAAATAGGAAAACCATTATAATATATCTTCGTTCTTCTTCTGTCATATAGGACAGACAACATCAATATTAAAATCAGAAAATCCCCAATACAAAATAAGCAGGTTAAAAACTGCATGAAGCAATGGAAAAGATGACAAAAAGATAAGATCTAGGAAATTTTGTTTTTAAAAGAGAAAAAGAAAAATGCCAAAGGAAAAGAAGGTTAAGAAATGGTGCTTAATTATCCTGTTAAAATGTTTCATTAATTATAAGACAGTGATTTGACCTTATGATTTTCACTGCAAACGGCACCTTAAATTGGGCAACATCACAAGCATTTCAAGTGGAAAAAGAATTCAAACTAAAAAAATCTTGCCCTGTCAACAAAATTCATCTTCTTCCCACAAGGCCCGGGGACAACTTTTATAATGCTTATCAGAGTTAGTAACAACAGTATTGGTACATGCAATGAAAACAAAAGAACATTTGGAGAAAATGAGCACCAAGGAGATGCTACTATTTTTACAACCTGCATAAGTCATGATGTATGACCAAAGCCCCGGGTACCCGCCTTTCTTACATTTATTAACAATTAACACAAAACTGGGAAAAACAAGATTTGATTTCATGTAATATCCATTGCCACGTGACCCTACAAAAAAATCACCATAGACCATTCTGCTGAGAAGGAAGCCACAACAGCATAGGCCTGCTGGTGATTTAAAAGGTCATCTCATCCATATAAGTCCTCTTATCATGTAGCAAATAACCTCAGAGACGTCCACAACACTACTGCATATTACAAAGAATAATCCCCAAATGATTAGACTCATTCTTTTAATGTCAACATTTAAAATTCAAAATTCAATTAACTTACTTTTCCAGATAGAGAGTGACCAATGGGGAACTTAAGGAGGAAGACGGTTTTGCTAAGCCTAGAGTCAGGATGGCTTCGTGCAACTGTTTTACTGTTTCAGTTTCACCTCTTAGAGCTGCACCATTTAGGATGTGGAAAAAGGACAAGACTGTTGTATCTTTGATAAGAACATCCTTCTCTTTCATCTCCTTTAGAATGTTAATAGCATCTACAATGAAGTAACACAAAAGACCCTTAGGTAATTTCATGTAGGGAAAACAAACTGCTATTAAAACAGCATTTCAAGCCCAGCAGGAATGTAAATTCTAGTGTATAATGCCGATTTCAAGTTAATTACTACTTGCATTTCTAAACGAGACTACAATTATAAATTCACAATAGCATGGTTTTATCATTTCCATGCAACTTTGACTACAAATTATAGACAGGGACTGTGTGCCCACTCTGCACCACATACCCCTGGTACGGTCTGCCCTATAGCTCAAAGATCCTACTAAATGGATGCTTTTATCGTTCACAGCTAACATCTGCTAAATCACACCATTGTTTCTTCAGCAGATGGCTTGTCAGGAGGCCAGATAATAAAGATGTGTTTACACTGTATATACAGCCAGACTAATGGTCTGATACCGATAGGGCCTGTTTGCTATGTCGATACTAATTAGCCAAGCAGAGCCAATGAAAGCTTTCCAAAAGACTGCATGTTAATACATTAGATTCATTAAGCTTCATTAGGAAGGCAGAAACAAACATTTTAGGATATGAAATAAGTGCATTTTTATAATGTTGTTCTTAATTATTGCACAGACAAAATGTTTTGATCGCTTTACAAAAAGTGATTTTTAAAAAGCAGGCTATTCCTTATAAAGAGCTTTTCATGTTAGAAAGCCTCCTAGGAAAAAATTCAATGTTCATATCAAATATTTGCCTCACACATTTTTGACCACAATAAAATACTTAAAATTAGCCTCTCGGAATAAAAGAAAAGAAAGCTAAAAAGGAAATTTCAAAATAAAGCTAAATGGGAAAGTTAAGAAACCAGCAAATAGTGAGAAATATAGTACCAAGTATAATTACATTAAGCTTAGCATTATCTCAATAATGCAAAAATCAGAGTATGCAAATGAGATATATAATTAATTGGGCTTTTTTCCCTGAGAACTTCTAAATTAAAACTTATTCCATTATACATTTGGTTAATGTTATTAAAAGTTAAGACCAAGACTACTGCAAAATTCACATTCTTAAATTAAGGTCACGTCTTTAGGTTTACGTTCAGCCTTCAGACAATCTTAAGCAAAAACAAAGACATTAGTGCAGGCATATAAGCAAATTGTGCCATAAGTCATGATCTTCAAACTCAATCTGAACGGTAATGCTGATAAAAATCTAGCTGCAGAAATGCAAAAGGCACTGAGCTGTGCAAATGTAAATGACAAGCTTGCCAATCCATTAAAACTAATGGCCTACACTGTCCATGCAGCTCTGGTTGGATTCACACACAAATTTGTATGCAAAGTGTTCAAGCACTTTGCCGGACATGATATATCATTAATATCAATTCACAAGTTATTCCAGTGGCAAGATACTTGCATCACATATTTTCTTTATGCGCTGAGGCTTACCTTGGAGTTTGCCATGCTTTCCCAATACTTTTACAAGGCCTACATACTTGTTGGTATCAAGGACAGCAGTTGAATCTAAACGGTCACTGAAAATTAAAGCCATATTTATGTTAAACATCAATTAACTATGAAAAGGATTACACTATCACTTTGCAAAAATTCATCAGAGTCTGAGTAGCAATTAATGATGGCCTGTGCATTTCAGTTAAGGTTTATTTTTCATTCTATATACAAACTCACATGTAATTAAAAGTGACAAAAGTAAAAATATAACGCCACATATATACTGCGTCATTCCATCTGCAAATGAACTAATGAAGGAACTCTTCGGCTTCATAATACTTTTCATGAACAGTGAAATACTTTAAAAAGACACATTTTTATATGATAAATCTATTAGGGTTGGAAATCAAAGATACCCAAGAAATGGATAAAATACTGTTTACACTATAACATAAAAAGGGAAATAAATGTTCAATAAGCCTTAAAAAAGTTACCATCACCACTGTTATGATATGCAGTTGTATAATCAATGGGAAAAAATCTTGACTAGAATGTCTTAAAGTCTCCTTGATGAAAATAAGCCATGATCAAAGAGACACATAAAATTTCAAAAAGATTTTTTTCAACTTATTAAAATATAGAGAATAATATTCAATCTACATGATCCATCAAGGACTGTGCATCAGCATGAATGCTGATGACTTGTTTCAGTGCCAGAGTACTCACAATTCTTGTTTTAGGTTCAATGCATCTTCTGCATTATCATGGCAACAGCACAAATTTATTAAAGCTGCATAGCCACCGACAGTCATGTCTGATTCATATTTTGCTTTCAATTTAAGAGCTTTTTCCATGTTCTAAAATAAAGGATAGAAGGGGGGAAAAAAAGAGAGATGAACATAAAGATTAAAATGTAAAATTTCTAGCTTTTTTCATTTGTTTTCTTTAAAAAATTTTGTTTTAATGTTAGTTTAGAAAAAGTTGGTAGTACTTGAAAAATAAATGAACTCATAGTATCAACTCCACCTTGCTCCTTGGTATTTTTATTCACCTTTTAAAAAACAAGCACTCAGTTCTATGTGTTTAAAAGTTATTTGTAATGAAAAACAGGTCACTATATCAAATCTGATGTTTTAGCTTTTGGGAGTTATATGACAAAAAAAAAATTCCAAACAAAATATGTACCAAGTGAGTCCCTACTCAGAGTCCAATTTCTATATACAAAAATATATCACTGCAAAGTTGCTCACAATCTAGTAAAATATCCAAGAGGTATTTTAGAAACTAGCAATACAATGCTATAATCTTAACATCAGTTATAGATCTTTTTCCCCTAAAATGAGAGGGATATAACCAAATCATATTGAACTAGAAAGTGAAAAAGTCTAGCGATCCACCATAAATTGCAGACACATACTAAAATGAACACAAAGTACAGCTGGACGCCTGCTGGAAAAAGGCAAGAGACCCTTTATCTCAGAAAGAGCTTTTTTCCAGCAGGAAATGGAATTTCAATCCCTGCATTAACAACCCTGTAATATTTGACTTGCAAATGACTACTGCATGTATCAGTTGCTTGACAATCTAGATATAAGAGACCGGAGCCATGGCTTGAAAGGACATTTGGCATGTATGATAAACTATCACGGCTGTTACTATCATTCACTTTGCAGATTATTGTAAACAAACTACAGCAACCAGAAAACATGCCATTCAAGGTGTAGCTGAAATTAATTAACCTTTCATTTAATTGCATTCTTCACAGGCATGACATATAATCAATTATAAAAAATAATAAATACTGTATTTGCCTTTGCTTACCATTATCTTTATAATATTTTTTAACTTAATAGTATATCTGAAATATTTAACCAAGTGTTACCTCCTCTGAACAAAGCATTAATATGAGTTGCTTTAGGACATCTCCTATAGGTTGATTTTGAGCTTTTAGGTTTTCAAGTGTAGATTCCAAATCAGATGATGTAAACTGCACAGCCTACAGAAATGGGGAAAAAAAAGAAAGAAATTTACTACCCCCCTCCCCCCCACACACACACAAAAAGTACTCCCTGTCACTCTTCTTTTTCAATTGACTATCCCCTCAAGAATATTAATCTGGGGATCCCTGGTGGACTCCAGAGGTTTATGAAGTTCCTGAGATTAAATGCAAATTTTTTAAGATGCGCTGATTTTTCTGAGACGGAGAACAGCTTTTATCAACTCCTTAGAGGTGTATGAGATAACAACGTTAGGAACCACAATTTTATGAAGAAACAGTCTAGAATTCTCATTAAATGTGGTTATTATAGCACGTAGTTTTTACTCCAAAACCTACTTACTTTTCGAGATTCTATCTTCTCTCTGTCAATCAACATATTAACATCCTAAAATTGGGATTTAAATTAGATCAGAATGAGAAAACACATGAATAAATACAATAGCAAATGTCAAAAGCAAATTTTTAAGGTCTCACCTCATTTTACTGCTCTTTTTACATCTTTCCAAAATTTTCCAGAAATTAATAAATGTTTTAAGTACATTCTTCAATATATAAACAGTATTTACCAACAATCAATCTTGTTTTAATGGTTCTCATTAAATAAACTATTTTTGGCCAAAAGCATCATATTTAAATAAAAATTTAACATGCTTTCATATAGAAACTAAGCATTTAAAAAAGTTGATTACTATGTCACACACACCTTTATCAATTCAGGAACATGGTAGCTATCCAGTAGATTACGAATGCCTCTGTAGATACTTTCAGGAATTTTTATATTCTGTGCAAAGGGAAGGAGAAAAACGAAACAAAAAACCCAAATCTGAGTTTTAGAAAACCAAACTGAAATTTGTCTAACAGAAATTATCTCAGGCATAATTTAAGTCTCCAACTCGTGTATGTCATTGAGAAGTGGTCTGGTTGTACTTAAAAGCAGCAATTTCAAGTCTAATAGATACATGTCAGACAGGACAGGCATTATATAGCAAAAAATGAAATGGTACCATCTCCTTCAGCTGATGGAAGTATTGTCTCAAACGCTCCTCCTTGGCCTGTACCTCTGAGTCACTCATGCTGTCAATCAAGTTATAAAGAAAATAGCCAACAGCTTCTGTGGAAAAAAACAAGAGAAAGCATTCCACTAAAATTACTGAGACTGTCATGTTATCAAGATTAATTTATAAGAAATCATTTTGGTGTGAGATGTCACCCTGATGAGAGGCTCTGAAATGGCAACAATGATCACTGAGGCATAGAGATTATGTGGTTTGGGAGCACATATCTAACTGGTGAGTGAAAGGAATATTAATTATTTTCAGACCGAGTGACAGCTTTTCAGTACTGAATCTTACTTCAATCTATTTTTTTTCCACCATTCTGTGACAGAATTGGTCCTGCCCAAGGCCTTACCCTTTTCCTGTTCAAATCACAAGTAGTGAGAATAAACAAATGCCTTGTATACATTTCTATACTAATTTTTTTGGGGGGGCAATAGTTAGGGGAACACATAAAATTAGAAAGGTTTGTTAAATGTTGAGTAGGTAAAATTAAATAATTTTAATAAGCAGATACAGTAATCCTGTGGAGAGCTGCCTATTAGCCAATGAAAAACCAAGATTAACAAAGATGTTTTGTAACAACAGTAATTTTCCTATGCATTCAAGCATAAAATGTGCAAAGGGTCATGTGTTAATATCAAGGATAGAAAATTTGAACTTTCAAGAAGGATACCTTCTTACAGAAAACCACATATTCTAGGCTTCATTATACAAAAAACAAAAATCATTAAATGTTAAAAATAACAGCTGGGGTAATTAAGCATGCTTAACCGAAAAAAAAAAATCTATGAGACCTCAATGACTTTATATGTTTAAATTTAACTATATCTGCATAACATTAAAATCATATAAACATTAAGGAGTACTGATTTTTAAGTCTTTCCTTAGATGCTTATAAGAAGCATTTCCTTGAGATCTGAATAAAAAAGTATCGCAAGCCTATCTTTAAAAAATAATTATGATAAAAGCAAACTCATAGATTTCAAAATATTGTGGTTATCAAAACAAGACTGGTAACCAAATGTTTTTTCAAATTTCACTTTCAAAAAGGAATGTTTACTGCTGTAATCCTTCTAGTCCGTCATTACACTGAAGAATGGATTTGTGGATAAGTCACAATCATCGAAATTGAAACACTACCCGTTGGTCCTGGAGGCTCCTGGCAATGACGTCCATCCTTGTACAACAGTTCTGTTATCTGGTAAGACAGAAAATACGTGCATTGCAGCAAGGGAAGCAAACAAGAACAAACACAATCTGAAATTGAATTCCTGAAATAATAAAGCCTCTCCCAGTAAAGTATTATTCTGTATCACAGTAATCCAAAACCACCCCCACCTGCCAAGGAGATTGTTTCTTTTTTAAATGATAGGTTTGTCTTTTAAAAACAAAAACAAACCCATGTTGAAGGAAAACTGCAATGTTTTATGAAATGTCACTAAGAAAGTCTCTAAACTGTATATTGTTTTAAATGAATTGCCATAAATAGGAAACAGCTTTCAACCAATATTATTTCTTATAATATTGCTTTTGGTTTGCTGAAATTGAACCTGTTACCTACCTGGTAGATGAAATTTTACAAACGAAGTAAAATATCCTGGACCACTAAATAACTTCTTTTTTCAACAGTTTCCCAGTCATTTTAATGGCATTAAAATAAACCAGGTCAAAATTTTTGGTTTTATTCTGGGTTCTAAGAAATTAAATACACAAGCACTAACAGACATACATAATACATATTTTCCACATTAAGTCTACCTGCAAAATTTTCATTAAAATACAAATCTGCATTTTATGATTAATTTGATTCAAAATCTATAGTACTGACTGGACTTCTGAACACAGTATTTGAATATATATCTTGGCTAAAGACAGTAACAACAGGAACATGGTATTTTTCAAAGAGCTGTGGATTAGCAATTTGGAACTACTTTAGTGTATTCTACCACTGAACTTATTTGCTCTTAAAACAGTGCCTGCCGTATCAATTCAAACTACAGTTACTTGTACCATTTGTTTGCTAGTGTGAAAAACTAGGCAAAATTGACCATGAAAATTGTGTTGATGTTTATGGCAATTCAAGGATAGTTAAAGTTGAAACCGTTCAAAAATGAAGCAAAACAAAACAATCCTCATCTACACATTGCTTTTTAACTAATACAGACACATGTAGAAGACTGAAAATAAATTCTACTTGAAGTTGTATAGTACATGAAATATAAGATGCAACAAATTTGAATAAAGATACATGAGTAAATAAAAAATCTTTCCAGTGAAAAATTATTTCTAAACATAAATATCCCAACCACATATATAAAAAATAGAATTGCATATTTAGATTACAACAGTAATTTAAATTGAGAAGTCCAATCAATAATGAACACTCTTGATTTTATTAAGTTACAAATATTTCTTCCAGTTCAGCATAATAATTGAACTTCTTGCATAAAAGTAGTTAACTTTTTAAAAAGATAGTAGTTCAAAATTGGTCTGTATCATTCATTTATGAATGTACTTATACAAATACATATAGGTATATATATTTTAAGATTATTAAATCTGAATGGTCAAATGTCAATGCTAAAATATTAACAGCTGTCCTTTGTTAAAGCTGAAAACCTTTTGAAGTCAAGGATCACTTCAATAATACATTTCATGCTCCAGAAGGGCAGTTTTAAAATTACCAACTTCAAAATGCTAAAATTCAATTATTTATAGTAGTATGTCATATGTGTGTAAAGAATAACTTTTGCTCTCAATAGTGTTTTATGCAGCACCTATTGATTTGCAAAAATAGGAGTACGTACCTTGCACCAAAGATCTATATTCACAGACCTGCAGAGGGCAGCAAAGGATTAAAAATAAACCCAGAGGTTTAATCATTTTAAGTTAAACTGTGCTTGTAATTATTACACGTAATGCATACAGATCAAAGCTTTAAATTAACTAAGTAAATAAATGCTTCTGAAATCAAACTCACTTTTCAGGAGAAGGTAATTTACAAAGGATGACTTTCACTTACGATCAACCATCAAAATAAAGATTAGCTAAAAAAATATTAATTTGAGCAAGAATCTTTTTTTAAACCTTGAATTTAACATGTCCTGATGGAGCAAGAGTTATTAGGTCAATTGCCTCTAAAGGAACTAGCCACATACCCTGGGTTGGAGTCCCCAGTCCAGGGAGAAACAACCAGTATGAACAACTAAATAAAAATAAAGTAGCTTCCTCTCCTTTCTCTTCCTATCTTCCTACTCGTCTTTATTCCTGCCTGCACCTTTCCTTTAAAAAACAAAAAAAAATCCCTAAATTTTGTGGTCTGAGCTTGATGGAACAGGAAGGATATATGCATGGACCCAAAGTATCTACGCACAGACTGCTTAATACTTGCAATCATATAATGAAGAAAAAACATCATCTTCGAGTGATCAAATTACACCACTAATGAGATACAGATGGACACTGCATGCTTTTAGAAGTAATACTGAGGACGAACTATTACTCTCCTGCAGTATTCCAGCCAGGAATATATAATCTGAAGCTAATCATGGGGAACCATCCTGAGGACCACTCTATTTAACAACTGGTCTGTATTCATTTAAAAATATTAGTATGATAAGAGACAAAGGCTGAAAAAACATTCCAGATTAGAAAAAGTTAAAGAGAAAAGACAACTAACATCCATCCCTGAAATGGATTCAATATAAGAGGGACTAAAAATGGAATGTATTTTTAAAAATTTCTAACAATGTTAAATTTCCTGAATCTGTTGACTTTGCTGTGGTTATGTAAGAAAATATCCTTGTTCTGTAGATTAAATACTGATAAATCATGATATGTGCAACATAAGCTCAGAGTTCTGAAAATATCCATTTTATATGTTTATGAGGATACATATGTGTGTACATATATAGATATGTATACATACTTATCTATCATATATACACGTGTTGATAAGTCGATGGATAGAATAATGTGGCACAATCCTAAGTCAGTGAATGGAGTATATAAGAATTCTCCACACCACTCTTAAACAATTTTCTGTAAATTTGTAATTATTTTAAAGAAAGCAAAAAGAACAGTCAAATTTTACCTATTTAAATGAAAAACTATTTACAAAACTAGACAACCAATGCACAGGGTCTTATATTTTTAAGTTTCGCATACTTAATGTATGTTAGCTTTGTGTATTTATTCAAACAAACTGCTTAAGAAGACTTAAATGTTTTATTTGAAATCTTATAACTGAAATGTAATGTATTTATACAGAAAAATAACCATAGCTCTTTTTAAATTTATGCCCACGAAAAACTACAGGTCTTTTCAAATTTGATGTTGGGCAGTTCGGGGCGGACTGAGTTAAGAATACTGTTAGCAGGGCACCTCTCTTCACTTGAAAAGCATTCAGGATTAACTACTGATACACATGGCTTGGATGGATTTCAGGGACATTATACTGAATGAAAAAGGTCAATCTAAAAATATGATATATTTTATGAGTCTGTTTATATAACCTTTGCAAAATAACAAAATTAGAGAAACTGAGAACAAATCCGTGCTTGACACGGGTTAGGGAGATGGAATGAAGGGAACCTGGTATGACTCTAAGGGGATGTGGGGTGGGGGATTCCTGTGTTGATACAATAGTTTTCTCTTCCCTAAGGCAGTGCTTACACAAATCTGCACACGTGATAAAATGACAGAACTGTATATACATTGTCCCAATGTCAAACTCCAGCTTTGTTAATGTGCTAACCAATAGTTACCAAAACTGTAACCATCGGGGGGAAATGACTGGAGAGTACATAGGATCCGCAAGTGCATGTCTATCTTTGCAACTTCTTGTGATTCCACAATTATTTAAAAAGAAAACATGGTCCCTGTCTCTCTTTAACCTTCTTTCTTATGATGAAAGTTTTCCTTCTGCAAGAGCATTATACTAAGAAAAAGTTTTGAAAAAGATCTTATCTGCAGGTGGGGAAAATGTACATGAAGCCATGTGCTTAATATAGCGATTTTCGTAACTTGAAAATAAATTATGTGAGAACTCAGTTAACAGAAGAAATAATAAACTGATCTAGAAACCATATCTCTAGACTATTGCAGAAAACAATCTTTCACTATCAGAGAAACATCTTCACCTGACCTATCCACTGGTTAGAGAGCAGTTTCCTCTGATTTGACATTTCCATAAATTAAATTTTCATGAAACAAAAAATTTTGTTTTGTTTTTGCCAGATGGTGAAAGAAGGCTGAGAAATGAAGACACAAAATAAAATGTTGTGAGGAGAAAAGTAAGATACAGTATAAACTACAGTGATTAAAAAAGAATTAAGCATTTTTTTGGTTACTCTAGAAACAGCTTTAATTCCAAGGAATCTTAGCTGACCACCTCTAAGGAATTGTGGAGGTGGGGAACAGAGAAACCAGAGTTTGGAAATGAGGGGTCAAAGCCCCAGTGTGCATAATATTAAGTATTATATTAAGACGTGCTGTAGTTTGTCACCCTTTCCGTATCATGGTCTCCTTCAGGAATTAGATGAATTCATTTTCTCAACTACTGTTCATTTCATCAGCTGTGATAATATAACAGCAGTCGTGATTTACCTGAAATAAGCTGCGATAGATACTGAAATATTTACATATAGAATGATAAGAGGTCTATAATTTAACAGTCCAGGAAACAAAGTTGGGTAGAGGAGGAATAGAGCAAACAAGAATGTCAAATTTTAACTCCTGAATCTGGGTGATAGGTACTTGGGAACTCCCACTTTTTAGAGTTTTTGAAAACCCTTTAATAAAAATACATACATACCATCTCTGTCATAAATTTTGTAGCTCTATTCCAAATCTCAAAGTTAATATACAAGGGTTCTCTTTTAAGAAAAGTTACTTTCATTATATCTTTCATCAAACTTCATAATGAATTAAAAGTATTGGCAAGATATTAAATTACCCTCATGTCTGGTAGGAAGTACCTAGGTAAGGCATGGCTATAAACTTTCAAAACTGTACACAAATTTAAAACAACGGAAAGCGACTAAAAGTACTACCTTGAGTGTAAAGCTCTGTGATGGATGGCAGCACAGGTTCCCCCAAAACCACATACACAGAAATCTTTTAACACCAAGCTCTTGGGAGTGGCCTGGTAGCATAATGTTTAAGTTTGCTGGACATAGTCCACATACATTCCAAGGACCTGGGTTTGCAATCTAGAGCTGAGGGGAACTGCCGAGATGAATAAGTGAATAAATAAAATGCTTCTCCCTCATCTCTTTCCGCCTACCTGCCTGGTCACCTTCATGCCTGCCTGCCAATTACCTTTCAACACCAAAACAAACCAAACCAAGCTTTTATACAAGATAGTTAATACTGCTTCACTGCATATTTACTCCTTATTTCAATGCAGTCTGAATTCTGGCCCCACGTCTCCACTGAAAGTGCTCTTACTAAAATTATCACTAATCGCAACCCAAAATTCAATTAACACTTCTTGAATCTCTTTGATGTAAGTTTTGGGATTTGTGCTGTCGATCACCCTGTCAGTTTCTCTATGGTGCTACTTAATCTTTTTCAGAAATTTTACTTTTCTATCTTCCCTAAAAGCAAGCCTCTGTACTAGGTTCTAAGTGCATTCTATTTTCTATTTTTAAGACAATCCTACATGTAGGTATTTAAATTCCTTTTCTCACAGAAAAAGAAACAGACTTAAAAAGGCTAAGTGAAGTGTATTTAGCTAAGAGTTGCACAGGCATCTCAAAAAAAAAACAAAAAACACAGTAACAAAACAAAACCCCCAAATCCCATAAATTGCTAATCATCTCTTTGGTTGCCCTAATTCCCCCATCTACCCTTATGTGCATCCATTTCTCCCTCTCTGAACATTCACTGTCAGTCTTAAGTTCATTATATATCTCTTTAAATGGCTCAAAGTCATGACTCAAACCTCGTAACTTAGAATTACCAAGACTAGTTAGTTTGCAGTTGTTTTCATATTTTCTGGCTTCCAGCAACAAACCACTTTGAGGCAAGAAATTTCCTATTCACCCAAGAAATAACTATTATCTCTCAGTCCTAGCCCTTGGTCACACAACAAAAAGAGCTAATATCTTCTGAACACTCACAAGTTATAGTTCATGAACTACTTTCCCTTCACTTGTAAAAACATCAAGAATAGGAGCCTCAAGAGCTGCCTGAAAAGAGGACCTTAACACCTGGAATTTAACTTGGTTGTTTGAAGCTTCAATTGTTATTTTTTCTAACATATAAAGATAATAGTTTCAACAGTACTAGTGTCAAATTCAGACTATTACTACTGGGTCAGAAAATCCCTCCCTATATCAGAGACTACAAAAATATAAATGCCTCCACACTGATTCTGAAATATTTCTCTTTATGTTACAGTCTCAGGCAGGTTTTGAAGTAACTTCAGTGGCATGTTGCCTCTTAGAAGTGACTTGATGATGTTTTCAGGAATACATAGAATGTGTTACTGGTCTCTTCTCATTTGAACTTTGCTCAGTTAGTGCTATTACTAGGAGGAAAGAATGTTTTATTCATATAAACCTCTTCCTGCCCTAGATTCAACCTAAGAATTTACCAACTTTAGCAGTCTGCTTTAAATGCCCTTTAAATTTCTTTAAAATCATCATTAAAAAAAAAAAAGTCCAAAAATAAGAACTCCCTAATAATCTTGAATAATCTCACCCTAACTAAGAAATAGTGAATGTAAAAGTAGTTTTCTGTAGGTGCCTTTGCCTATATATCTAAAGTTATAAATCGGAAAACTTTAGGAAGGCATTAGCATTACGCTAAACCGATTTAGTGGGAATGATCTTAGACTACAGGCTGCATAAGTCCTTCTTAAGAAAACATTAAAGCAAGCACACTTTTCCAGAAATATGGAAGACGAAAAGTAGAAAGGGCACAGAGAAGACAAGATTGGTCATGAGTTGGAGCATGCACCAATGGATGGTGCATGCAAAGGGGTTCACTGTTTCAAGTAACTTAAGACACTCTCAAAACAAAGCTCACAAAATATATATTGTTTTTTAAAGAAAGGGAGGCAGAGAAGGAAGAAAGGAGGAAGGGGATGGATGGGAGGGAGACAAAGAAACATCTTTTATGTATTTAGCTGTTCATTTTGGTTTTCATGGCCCCAGGCCCTTGGGCTTTACAGGGTCCTTACACCAGCTTCTCAGCTACCTGCGTCACAAGGATGCACCCACAGCTCAAAAATATTTAAAGGAATAGGGATGCTTTGTCACGAAGTAATAGCAAAAATATATGCATGTCTTTATTAGAAATTACTTTGTAATGACTTAGATTACCGAATTTCTCAGCCCACAATACGTCAGAAACAGCAAATTATTTATGTGTATATAGGTTAGGTTACTTAAGACAAGCATACTGAAAGTTGACTAGAGTGACAACAAAATATCTTCCAGCAAAGATGAAGACACAAAATTAAAGAGCACAGAAATGAAGAAAACGCAGCAACTAGGCATTTACAGGAGGGCAGACAGCTTTGCAAACTTTAATTTACTAAGTCACTAAAAGCTCAATGGCTGACTTAGGCATACTGAATAGAAACTTTATAATCCAAGTACTTTAAGAAGTCTAAGATTTGTGACACATAACAACTGTCTTTCAACCTGAATAAAAAAAACAAAAAAGATTAACGAGATTAAAGAAAGAAATACCCACAACCTGGAAGTTTATATATAAAAACTGCAAGTTTTCTGTCAAGAAAAATCATATAAACCCTCTGAGTTCTACTTTCTGGTTCTACTAGCATGTTAAGTCACTTCATCATGTATTTTGTATTATTCGACCTTCACTTTTTTTTGACATCCCACCCACTGTCCAGTTCCCTAAATAGGGTCCACAGTTTTCACAGCCTGAGTCACATGGGTGGCCTCAAACTTTAACTTTTAAAGGCACAGACCTTGGTTGTTTGGGTTTGCTTTTTAATTCTGCACAAAACTATCAGTGAAAAAAGTGGAAGTGCACTGGTTAAGGGAAAGACAGCAATACAGAATCCCACATAATTGTTCTACTTCCCTCTTCTAAGCCTGTAAAAAGGAGATTCTGGAGATATCCACAGAAAACTCTAATACTCCTCAAATGAATAAACATTACTGGGATGAAAAGAAGTCACTAATATTATAAATGTAATACTTGATCGAAAAGGATCAACAATGGTTGCTAAAACCACTGAGCAAAAGGTGTTGGGAAATGGGATAGACTCATTGTCTGAGTATCACCCCACAAACCCCTTACTAATTTCAAAGCAGATAAGGTTCTCTTCCAAAGGAGAGAAAAGTTAACTTACTATGGACTGGCATCTAAGTCATACAGAGAGGCCACCATCATAACCAAGTAACAAACTTAGCTGAGGGTACCAATATTGGACACCTAACATAATATCCACTGATGAAATAAAAAATGTCTATCACCTATGATATATTCTTGCTAGTAAAAATGTTCAATCTGAGTATGATTATGAGAAAAATAATCATACAAACACAAAAATTGGGAGAGACATTTTATAGAGAAAGTAGCCTGGACTTTTTAAAAGAAAGAAAAAAATCAGTGTCATTTAAAAAGAAAACATAAGGGAATTGTTTGAATTAAGAGAATAGAGAGTAGAGCATTCAAATGTAATGTGTGAACTTAAGTGAATCCTCAATCAACAAGTGTGGTAAAAGAAACATAGAGCTGAGGCAATCTGAATATACACTGCATATATATATACATATATATTATAGTACTGCACTATTAAAGAGTTGTATTAGTATTGTGAGTGCCTAGTTAATGACCTTATTCTTAAGACATAAGCTAAAGGCTTCAGTATCACAATGTCTACAAATTCAAGTGGTTTAGCAAAAAAGAAAAGTATGTATGTCTGTGTAGGAGGTGTCCATAGTGGAGAGTGTATGAGCCAGAAAGCAAGCAAATAAGACAAAACAATTGGTAATCTACATGAAGGGCATATGCATATTTACTATTCTTTCCATTTTTCTTCATGTTTGAATATTTTCAGAACAACAATACTGGGAAGGAAAAGTCACCAACATTCTCCAAGTACACAGGAGAGCAGTATTACACTGAATAAAAGCTACCTTGTAGTTAAATGCTCCAAATATAAATCAAACACACAGATTTGTCTATAATTCCAACTTGTTATTTTCAAACCATGCCTTTTGCTTTGAAACGAGATCTTTACCCAAATCTACATGTATTTCTTGGAAAAGATGATAGAAAAAGCTCCCCAAACTCAACTACATAGGAACAATAAAACAGATAAGGATATTTTAGGTAACTAGTATACTAGAAGAATATCTGTATCAGACTGGTGGTTACTGAAGGGGTGGGGCAGTAAAACGGATAAAGATAGTTAATCTATGTTGGTGGGTGGAAATTAAACTTTCAGTGGTGATCATGATGTAGTAAACTACAATGTTGCTTACCTGAAATTTATATGCTATAAACCAGTGTTATTTCAAGAAAAAAATTAAAAAGAAAGAATACCTGCATTTTTCCTTATACATTAGGTTAAAAGGCAGAAGAAATCAGTCTCTATTCAGACACAAAACAGAATATAAAGTGATCATCTTACCTCCTAAAGCCTCGAATTAAGCTGCCTTTCAAAGAAGCCAATGAGAAAGGCAATGTATTTGACTGCACTGCAAAAGAAAATGATCATCATTAAATCACACACTGAAAACAAGAATCGTAAATTTTCAACTTATTTTGAAACACATTTATACTATTGCTGTTTAATTTTCATTTTGGAAATTTTATTTTAAAAATAAAAATATGTTCCTACAAAATGAACAAAGGAATTCAATTGTATATATTTGTAATATAAACAATTTTTGAAAACATGTTGATTTCATCGGCATGAATACATACAACTAACAAATTTATAAATTTTCTTTCACAAAAATGGCAATAACTAATCTACCAATATACTTGAAGCTGGCCTGGTATAGATCCCAAAGCTGTAAGTTATTGGACAATGTGGCACTAAAAGGAAGAGTATAACTATTTGATGGATCTTGTCCTTTAAAAACAGTAGATGAAGGAGAAAGTTCTTTTTAGAGAGTCATATTGGGTTCTGTCAAACTGTTTTGTCATTCCTTTTTCTACTATGATCAATGACCTGTTTTCATGCAAGAGTGTCAACCTAAAATAAAGTCTTCATAAAATAGGTCTTTACCTCGCTAAATAAAAGTGTGGTTAAAAGAAATTTATACAACCGAGACCATCTGAATACACACTGCATAGTCATTACATTATTGTCAGAGTGATAATAGTATTGTGACTATACAGATGACCTTACTCCTAAGACATAACCAGTATAATGACGCCTGCAACTTTAAGTGGTTCAGCAAAAAAGAAAAGTATATGCGTGTGTGGAGGTACCTGTTATAGAATCTATTTATATTGATGTTTCACTTTTCTGGGCATTTAGTTGCATGACTTCTCGTTTGGGCATTTTAACAGTTTATAACCCTGTATTTGGTTTCAGTGCTGACATCTTAAGCCTGATTTGCATAAATATAAGTCAGGTCTCAACACACAGCATCTAGTTCTTCACATACGCCTTGCCATTAACTTTAATTTTGTCTCATTAAATTACTTTTCTGTGCCTACAAACAATAGTGAGAAAATGTTTCCTACTACTTTCACAAGCTTGATTAAGATAAGCCATTTACTTTTCTCTAAGTCTTTAGCCTTTAAGTTCCTGGCAATTTTCTTTGCAAATTTAAAAATTAGCTCATTGAAATTTTATTTTTAAGACTATCCAAATTAGAATTTTAGAGAATACTGTTCAGTTTTTATTCCTTAAAAAGGTGACCAGAAACAACTCAGCAAGCTGAAGGCTGCTGACAAAAAGCATCAAGTTTCCTTAGCAACAAACAAGTCTGAAAAATCAAGAGGGTGACAATGAAGTGGAATGGATAGCATGATAAAGGGAAAGGCAGCTCTCATGTATGCACCCTGTGTGCCCAGATTCCTCTACTAATGCTTCTGTTTTCATCCTGTCAGTATGGAAAATCTATGTGCGATACAGAGTGGAAGGCAAAATCAATACACTCAGCTAGCTGCCAGCATTACTATCCAACCTTCAAATCAAATAGCTTACACCTCTAGCAGTTACCATTTTTCAAACTCAGCACTTTGCTTTTCCCTTGCAATATTATGGTGAACTATTTTAAGGGACATATATACAGATAACATATACCAATAATCTGATTTTCAAAGAGTTTTCACCTATGCAGTTAGAGTAGAATTAATCAGAGCTTAACTTAAATTCTTTAGGGGACTAAAAAAATTGATGTCTGATGCACGCCCTGGTGGATTAGCAGTTGGGAATGTAGAAGACTGGGTCTTCTGAGAACAGTCCACATACATTCCAAGGACCTGGGTTCATGTCCCAGGGCCAAGGGGAACAACCAAAATGAACAACTAAATATATAAAATGCACTTCTTCCTCCTCTCTATTCCTCCCTGCACACTCACCTTCATTCCTACCTTCACCTCTCCTTTAAAAAAATAAAAAATAAAAGGCACGCTCTGGTGGTGTACTGTGAGTTAGTCCTTTGCAGATGTCTGTTAGTCCACACAGATCCCAAGTTCCTTTTCAAGACCCAGGGCCAGTGAAAACAACCAAGATGAACAAAAAAATACAATACTGTTTTTTTTGTTGTTGTTTTTAAATAGGTTTTTCACAGGTTCTGAAAAACTGCCAAGTTAACCTTGGATGTGTTAAAAAACGAAGACTTTTAAGAAATGTCTTATTTACTGAAATTAAAATGAAGTAATGGTAAAAAGAACAGTAGTAGACCTTGGTTCTGGCTCAAGCACTATGTCTGAGCAAATCTAAGTCTTTCTTCATTTATTAGGGGGTGATTTTAATAAAATGTGATGAACATTATAAAGCATGACAACATTTTTAAGTGTTTAGTAAACATCTGCTGTGTTTTTGTTAATGAAGACTGGAAGATGGTGTCATGTGACTGAAGGTTATAATAAGCATTTATATATAATAATATATATGTATATATGAAGAATTAGTTCAGAAAACACTTTCAGACAGTATCTCATATGATTTTCACAACTCCCACAAGATAGATAATATCCTCTTACCATAAAACTAAAGCAAAGAAGTAGAGTCTTGTTACAAGTCCCATAATCAATGGTTTAATTATAAAAGGGACAAGTTTTCTGGGTCCCCAGTCCTATCTATTACCATGCTATCTCCAAGGTCCTTTTGGCTTCAAAATTACTTCCAAATCATGAACAAGTTCAACTCAGAAACTATCTTTTCAGTCTGACTTGGACAAAACGTTAAAACTTCTTTGTTTTCAAGGTTACCTTGCATCACCCTGAGGTCAATATTGAAGGTATGAATGACCCTGCCTGTCTTCAACAGTAACCCAAACCGTCACCTATCAAGTTTACTGCTAATGCTGTATACTTACAAAATGACAAAACATAGTCTAAATTCCCATTTGCTGCTTCTCTTTTCAATTCAGCTTCCAAAAATGTATTATTTTCAGGTAGACATCCATTTTCCTAAGGATAAACCATAATTCAATGATAATGTGTCTCAGCTAAAATTTTCTTGATAATGCCATTCAAATTTTCTGGTTTCCCATTTGTTTATAACACCACATTCTTTGACAATTGTTTATTTAAAAATCATTTTACAGAACAATAGATAAGGTGAATACTTGAACTTTAGCAAAAGTTAAATGGAATGGCATCACAGTATTCCCAACTGCATGCTTATCTTCAAATTCGGATAGCCAGTAACTTAGAGTGCCTTCCTTTTAGGGAGTTTACTACTGAAGACACTAGAACAACCCTCACATTCATTACAAAATGAAAACTCAATACACTGGTCTAAAACATTTTGGAACATATAGTAGAGTAAGATGTAATTTCATTTTGTTTAGCTTCAAATGGTTGTCCCAACACTATCCTGTCCCAACACTATCATTTGCTTAATAATTTAAGTATATGAGTCAAAATTTAGTTCAATTATTTTTACTGAATCATTATATAATAGCACAATACTTAAAACTACCTAATCAATATAAGCAATAAATAAAAATAAACTATGGTATAACCATACAAGAAAACAGCATGCAAGTAATAAACAATAATTTATGTCATTACATGCTACAATGGAAAGGGGTCAAGTGAAAAAAGTAGGTTTGGGGTATTTTAAAAATATGTGCGAAAATTGCTTTTTGAAATATATTTTTAATTATAAAATATGTATAGCCCAAGCGCAATATACTCTACTAGAAAGCACTTAGTACAAAGAGGCGAAGATACTTAAAACATAGATTCCACCTTTAAGAGAACTGTAATTATTTCAAATAAAGAAAATTTAACACTAATAATATTATAAAAATCCAGGCGTTATATGAACAACCTCCTAGAAGACAGACGATTTGAAAAAATATTCCTTATTAAAGTATTTGGTACTCTGCCATGCTGTTCCTAACTGTAAGCACTTCATTTGGAAAATGGAAAATATAACCCTGGCTAATCCAATGTATAGTACAATTCCATTTCTTTAATGTCATCTCAATAATACCTGTCTATTCTGGTGAGGATAAGAAGTATTTGGCAGGAAAGTAATGCTTCTGGAGTCAAACAAAAGAATGCTTTTTAATGGTTCCCAAAAAAGGTAAATACACTCTGAGTGTATTATGAAAATTCACATAGAACTGAAAAGTAGTACTTAAAACAGAAAAATGCAGTTGTGCTGCAGTGTGAGATTAAGGAATAAATAGTTTCAATGTTTCTGATAATGGTACATTGTCTTTTCAAATACAAGAAAAACACACCTTTACCTTTTTAAGATGTACAGCTACAGATGTTATACTAACTGATATTTTTACAAAGCTAGAAAATTGTATACACATGACTTAATTTTTAGTTCCTCAGCCCAATGACTTTTCCTTTGCTACCACCAACATGAAGAAGCAATATATCTTCTTCAGTTTTGAAATTAAGACAATACATGTACTCACCTGCAAGACAGTACGAACGGATTTTATACTATCAAAGGACGGAAACACATAACTTTGGTATGTTTCCTGATCAGGATCTAATCCCATTTCATTCATTGCTTTGAGGACTTCAATTATACCTGTAAGATAAAATTTAGAAGCACAAAGATGAAGTTGTAATAAATTAACAAAAGATTAGGAAGTTCAATTCATTTACTTTCTGAATTATACTGTAGAAAAAGTACTCAGCATTTTATTTGTTTAAAAAAAGAAAGCAGAAAAGCAACAAAACTAGGAGATTAGACAACAAATGAAAAAATGCTTCCGTTCTTCATTTCTCTGTATTAGTTTAGTAGTGAGTGCTAAGGAATACTATAATAAAATATAACTGTAAGGAAACTTAGGTCAATTGAGGAATATGCCTGACATTTCTGGCACCCCAGAACTGAGCTCATAAAACATAACTGCTATTACAGAGAAATGATGAATCTACACATAAATATGACAAGAATAAACACTCCAGAGGGAAGGGATTAGAGAAACAGGGTGAGAGACATGTGTCAAAGACAAAAGTCATTTTAAGTACTATATAAAAAAATTCCCTAATTGTAATACTGATTTCATATTTATAACAGACTATAAAGAACATATAAAATATAAAGAAAAGTTAATTCTAATTATCATCTCATTATATTTAAAACTAGAAAAATCTAGTCAGTAAGTTGTTCCTTCTCTCTTCCCACTCACAAAATATCTTTTATTCATTATTGAAATGACCTCTCTTGTTTTCTAAAGCTATAGTTAATTTCAAATAGTACAAATTGATCTCTTTTTATCAGATCAATTATAGCAAACTGTCAAACTACTCAAGTGTTACCTAATATGCAATTTAATAAAAGAAAGGATTCACTTGTTTTCCTCTTTAAAATTTAATTCACATTATTAAAACTTCCCCTAAAAGGGTCTGATTTCACCCTATATCATCTGCAGAACAACTATATATCTAAATTTATTATATAATACGCTCTAGTACAAAAATTCAGTTGCAAATTCCCACTGAGTACAGAGGTATCCCCACAAGTCTGAGTATATTATGAACATTATCTTTTAGGTAGTAATCAGATTAAGGATCAAAATATTTTAAATAGTGCATTGATTAAAATTACCCAATAGTTTCAAAATTTTATACATATTTTTCAAGGTGTAAAAAAACAAAAACCCAAAAGACAAAGCATGCTCTTACTTATAAATTTAGGAGAAAATGCATATAGAATTGGTCCTCAGCACATGCAAGCACAGCAATGCTTATAAGGAAAACTTAGAACTAGTCCTCTAATAATTCACTTAGAATTAGTACTAACAACTTTTATAACGATCAAAAAGTGGCAAATCACTGTTCTTCGTATGCGAAGATTAAGCACTTGGTAAGAGGACATAACTATAGCTTTTTTTCAATTATGACTGAGACTCAATCACAATCAGGTGCTTATCAGGTGTCCTCATTGTCCACTCTGACCAGCAAAAATTGCTTTCACGATAAAAATTTAAAGAGCTAAGTTTCTGGTGAGACATCCCTGTGAAATGACAAGACAAAAAAAACAGGCTCTGTAGTTTAAAGAGATCAAGCTTTCAACTCTGGTTCTGGGACATAATAGCTGTGTAAATCTGAGCAAGTAACCTTCCATTTCCAAGTCATCATTTCTTCACTTACAGATCAGAAATGTTAACATGCCTTCTAGACACTAACACATAACGCACAACCTAATCCTTCTAACTACCATCCATAGATTAATAAGCAAGGCAATATATATTCATGCACTCAATTTTTCTGATCTATAAGAGTTCATGCCTGCTGAATGGACAGAAGCAAAGAACCAAGAAATGTGAATTTATCTACAAGGTAAAAAAGAAATTCCTGCTGTCTGGGTACAGAGGAAGATTGAGGACAATAAGAAAAATACAACTATAACACACTGAACAAAAAAGAATCCCAGTACTGTAACTTAATTTAAATCAGCATATCAAGCTCCATATTAACAAGGCTGTCAATTTAGTCTCCTTAGTCTATGGGGGTGGACAATGGCGAATGCTCCTCTATGTAAGTAAAAGCTGGTAATGCCTTTAAGCAGTCAATAATCCTTATTTTAACAAGCGTTAAGGTAAGTGATTTCTGCAAAATCTTTTTTTCTCAGAGTCAGAAAGTGAGTATATTTAATCATACTCAGCTCAAGGCAGAGCAAAGGGGAGAATAAACTAATTCATGCCACAGCATGTTTAATGGCGACAGAGAAAGCTGGTTGAAGGAAGAGCTCTAGAGGCACTTTGTCTTATGAAAACCAGAACCAAGGGCTTCATAACCATCTGGCAGTCACTCAGTGGTGTGCCAATGGCTAGAAATGTATGTGGGGGGAACTCAAGGAATCGTCTGGATTCTTCTTTTAAGGTCTGGGTCAATCATGGTGACAATGTAACACTTGTGCTGAGTTACTCTTTGTACTAAGCAGTCACCTGCACAGGTTCCTGCATGTGCACAGCAATCGTTCAAATCTTGGATCCTTGGCAATCTTTAGAGCCACTCGATACTTCTGTCCCAATTTCTCCATTTCGGTCATTACACAGTAGGTTCTACATGGGATATATCTGGCACGCAGACAGTCCATCATTGATTGTACTAAGTCCAGTTCAGCGTGGAAGTGGTATCAACTAGGATATGGGAAGCAGGGCCCAGTTGTGTGTGTCAATGGAAGAATAAGCAGGAAGGGTGTTGGGTGACTTCTCTTTCCTTGTGTGCACTGGGATCTTTTCTTCCTTTCTAGGTTTCTAATCTCTAAGACTAAGCTTTAGCTGCATAGTTGCATACTTCCTTGCTTTGTTTTGCTTCCCCATGTTGAAGCTTCAGCCTCTCTTCTTCCGTCTCCAAAATCTTAACATGAATAAAACCCGAGTCTCCTAACTGCTGGCAGGTGCTTGTAACACTACAAAACTGCAAAAACCTACACTCTTTCCTGGAGTCAGAAGTACCTGGGCTCAAGTTGTTCTGCCGCCACAAAGTATGACTTTTAGTGGTTCCTTGTGTGTAATATAGGAATGAAGAATAAGAACGAATGTAAGAAAGACACAGCTCCCTACCTTTGCTCTCAGGGTGGAAAAACTAAGTGTGAAGCCCTAAAGATACAAAATAAATTTTAATGGTAACAATATTGATTTAATCTTTTAATTGTCTTAAAAAACATCTTTTCATTCCTTAGATGATACAGAGATACATGTAACAAAATAAAGTAACTGTATAAACACATCCCTGTGGTTTAGCAACTAAGGTGCAGGTCATTTAGGATTTAAGACCTGGGGCCAAGGAAAGGAAAAAGTATTAGCAACTATATATTTGATTTTCTAATGTCTCTGTGCCTCAAGTATATTTTATTCTCATAATTATTTTTCCAGCAATGTTTATTAGAGGGAAGAGTACATTCTGCTCATTTAGATGACCTGTTTTTCTAGCATTTTAAACTTATCTATTTCTCCAACTGAATTAAAACAAGTTTAACAGCCGGGGCTCACACATTCTGCTGTGTAAATTCACTCCCTTCCTCAGACATCCTAAGGCAGCATACAAAGACAGTTACTTCAACAGCTACAGTCAGAATGGAAGAGAGAAAAAGGTCACTGATCTGAAATATCTACATATTTTCCTAAAACATTCAATTTACATTTCTAAATTAAAAATAATATGAATTAAACAAACATGGATCCCAAACTATAAACAACCTAATAAAAATATTTCAAATGCAGTCACAAAGCAAGCTTATGAATCCAGCGGTAAGTCTCTGTTCGGTTTTATCGCACGCCCTGGTAGAGCAGCGGCGGGGCACGTGACACACATATCTAGAGGTCTAGGGTTTGAGTCCCAGGGCTGCGGGTAACAACCAGGGTGAACAACTAAATAAAAAAAAATATAATGTTTTTTCTCCTCTCTCTTCCTGCCTGCCCGTCTGCTTGCCTTCATTCCTGCCTGCACTTATCCTAAACAAAAAAAGAGAAACTTTTCTAAGAATTAAAATAGTTCAAACTATCGGGAAAGACACATGTTTTACTTAAACATAGTTCACAAACTGTGACTACTTACTCCATCTGACTAGACGACCCAGAATACATACTCTATTAGGAGATAATTTCTTATTTTTGAAAAGTTCCCTTTACTCAAGGACTTCACTCAACTGGCATTTAGGCTTTCAGATTTGTCCTTCCTTAAAACTATTTACCCCTTTTATATTCTTATTTTTGTGCTTTATAAATATACCAAGAGATGAATATCCCAAGTCCTTCAGGGCTATTTCCTCTTTCATGCCATTTGCTAGAATTCTAGATGGTGACTTTTTCCACTTATGCTACAGAGAAAAATAGCAGTAATCCATGAATCTTAATGAGGGGTTGGTGATGGCTAACTTTTCAGCCAGAAAAATTCTAAATTTAATAAAAATTTGTTCATATTATTATCAAAAACTCTTGGTTTAATTTGATCTAACCTCCAAATATTTTCAATTTCTTGAAAGGTTTGATTTATTCCTTATGAAGCACCCTTCTACATCCTCTATGATGACAGCTATTATTTTCTTCTGTAATTTCTCCCAGTTTATATATGACTTTCACCAGACAGAATAAATTCATTACACCAACAAGAATGTTGTTTTCTCTATAATGAACACATAGCCATTTCCCTGTTACATGAAGGAAGATTTTAGAGTGTATATAATATTTCAGAAATTCCTGGCAAAGGAGAAACTAGTTTTTAAAAACTGTGAAACTAACCGTCTCTTGAACTCTCAAGTTACCTTTCTCAAAAAAGCATAAGTTTTTTAATCTTTCCAGATAAAATCTCCACTGGTTAAAAAAACTTGGTACTCCTTTTTAAAATGTCCTTAACGTCAAAATCAGTACCTAATTTTTAACTAATCACCCAGAAATTTTACAAAAATGCAATATAATTTTTATAAATGTTAGGTATTATGTTACTAAAAAGGGTATTTAAAATAGAAGAACAGAGATCCTCAATTCTAACCCCAGCACTACGGACAGCTAGACGTGGAACCGACAATCAGTCATGGAGTCGGTGGCTTTCAATTCCTTCAGACAGGAAATTTCAACTAAGACACCTTTGAAATTTAAACTGTAAGATTCCAAGAAAAGAAGGATTTATAAAGCCTACTTTTCTATAGTTTGAAGTTCAACTATAACAAGAAATTACCTGAATCCTCTTATGTTTACTAAGTAGTAAAAAATGCAATAACCAATTCAAGCCTAGATATGGTGGAATAAAGTAAATTTATCTGATAAACAAACATACATTTCAGCAGGGGTACCAAAAGTATTTTCATTTCTGTATAAAGGTGGGCAATACTTTTATGCCCAAAGATTGCCAGGGAATGATGTATACCTAATACTGGGTTAAAGGTTACTTCTTAGAGTTTTCAAAACTGAAGGATATGCAAAGAGTTAATCAACTAGCATATTGTTTTCACAAAGATTTTTCTAAAAAGGATTTAGCGACTTTTATAGCCAGAACCAATTAGGGAATACTTGTTTCACTATTTCCTTTAAACCAGAAGACGGCTATATACTTAAAATAAAATTGCAATATGAAAGTCTGCTAAAAGCACTTTTTTTGTTGTTTGTGCATTTTGTTTGTCACCCAATGTCATACTAACAACTCTGCATCTCATTCTAAAGCACATTATACTGTGAGATAAAATGAAAAAGACCATTTTTTGTTTCCCCAAGGGGGAAGTACTTCTGTTAAAAGCATCTTTTTATGAGACTACTCTTTCTGAATTACCAATAATGCAAACCAAAGAATTAGATACTGTACTCTAAAATTTAATATTTGTTCAATTCTTATTCATATCCTATAGACATCCCATGTGTACACGGGAAAAGTATGCTAAATGCTTAAACGTACTTAAGAACCTGAAAGACTGAACATTTCTGCCCTTCAATCAGCAGGCTGTCAGGTCATGAACACTCATTTTGGAATGAAAGTTTTCTGCCTTTTCTATTTGTATAACTCAGCTCAGTTAAGAAATAAAGTGGTCCACAAAGAAAATGGCCAGGCTGGTTTTTATAAACCTGACAACATATTATATCTAACTTTATAAGTGAAACTAATTTCAAAGACTAGGTAAAATCAAGAGCTAAAGTTAAAGACTTGAAAATAATGAATTATGTAAAATTACATTCACAAATATTATCATCAAAATCAGAGACAAATTAAGAAATGAAATCAAAGAAGAAATCCATTTGTTTCTAAAAATGCTTACCTAATACTTTAAATCGATTCCATTTTCTCAGAAGACCTAATACTCAGAAATAAGTATTTTTCCCAAATAATGCAATTAAATGTGTGTACAAGAGGTTACAATGGATCTCTGAATGATATGAATCTGCAAAAGGTAAAACCTAACCTTGAACATTTTTCTCCTTTTGATGTCCAACTAGCAACGGCCAGAAATAGTGAGTTCTGATAGGGAAACCTTCTTCTTTCAGAGCCTTCATTAGAATTTTTGCCAAATCTGAAAGACACCATGAAATATTACAAAGCTACCTCAGCAAAACTTGTATGTGGACTTTAATTATGAGAATACAGTACCGGTGTTATTGGCTAGTAAAGCACAATAGAGTGAGAACTGCAGAGGAGAGGAGTGCATCTGGGCTTCCTTTAACTTCTTACAGTAGTCTTTTAGGTTCTCAGCAGGCTAGGGGAAAAAAGGATCCACATCAGTTGGATCTGCAAAGATGCTACCATTTTACCTTCTACAAATAGTCTACCATTTGGGAGATGAAACATTTGAGCCTCTCATCCTCTTTCTCCCCAATAATCTTGCAAAACAAAAACAAAGTTATCATTATGTTTATAAATGATCAAATCTCATAATGTATACTGGTGTTCTAAAGAATCTTGCCTCACTGCCTACGAAATAAAAATGGACAAAATACCGTATTCATGGTCACACAATGCCTTAAAAAGAAACTGCCAAAGTCATTCCGATGGTCTTCCCTTGATACAGGACATGCTAATAAAACTTGCAATGCTGTATCTTCCATTTTCTCCGTGACTAAAAGCAAAATAAGGTTCATTGCATCTGGGAAGAAAACAAAGACTTTTTGTTACTGAATTGAAGAATATTTTGACTGAAACCAATATGAAAGACAAACTAAAGAACTGTAAACACCAAAAAGATACTTGGTTAAATAACAAAACACTTTAAGATCAAAACATTTCTATATATTCACTAACTCAAGTTTTTATCTTACTAAACTGACTTGAAAGGTCCTATGTTCAGCTACCACAATTCCTTAATGCTAAAGAATGTCCTTTCCATTATGTATAAAGAACAATTTAGATTTTTAGAAAAATGATCAAAGTAAAAATTTTTTTTAACTACCTGGAATATATCTTTTTTCATATGTCAATTTGCCCAAAATTTCTGAGATATATTGAGGATACCCAGCTTTACTGAAGCTAAAGATAATTTGCAGTAAATCACGGTCCATAAGGTATAGATCTGATTTCTCCACTTTCTCCAGAGTCTGTAGACAATTCAAGAAATTAGAGGAATAAGTTAGAAAGCTGTACATTTTAATAAAAAGCTAAATAAATTAAAATACCAAGATTTTCAAAATTAGGGATATATACCATCTAAAAATTTAGAACTTCTTTTATAAAACAGAAAACATTCTACTTCAACGTTACATCAACACCAAGGTACCAAACCATAATAAGAATTCGTTAATTTTATGGTCTACAAAATATATCTTTAAAAACAGATATAAACTACACTTTTTTACTTCATGCAAAACATAACACCAATGTTTATACAAATTATTTTAAAGTACGCCTATTTACATGAAATGTCGTACCTGCCTAACATGGTCAATGTCACCCTTCTCCGCATATGCATTCAATAATGCCAAGTATGTGTCCGGACCAGGCTCAATTCCAGTCTCTTTCATGACTGTGAGAATATTTTCTGCATTCTCCATATCTCTGTAAGTTAATGCAAAGAAAATAAAACAGACCACTGTAATGCTGCCGAATTTAATGTTATCATTCCAACTAAAATATATTACCTATACATATTAAAAATTCTTGGCACACTCTAGTGGTCTAGTGGTTAAATTGTGGCCTCCGCCTGGCACAGTCCACATACATCCTAAAAGACTTAGTTTGTGACCCAGGGCTGGGGGAACACCCAAGATGAACAATTAAATAAAAATAAAATGTTTTTTCCTTCTCTCAAAGAAAAATAATCTTCAGTAATATTTAGATATGCTTAGAAAAGGACAAATACAAACTGCACTGGTTGCAAGTTTCTGAAATAATAAAGCTCATAAACACTTCAGATTTTTAGAGATAACCTTTCTAAAAGAGAATCCAAATATATAATAATTACATAAACATTAAACGTGCTTTTATCAGCAAGTAGAATTCAAATATACCTCTTTATGGAACAATAACATTTGGCAAAGTGTTCTTCAAAAGTTAAAATATTTTTCCAGGATTCTAGTAGAGCTGTTAATACACTTTACAGTCACTTTAAAAAAATATTTTTTAAGCTTGAAAATCTTCAACCAAAACCTTAATGACACATATTTAAGAGAAGTTATTAAAATTTTTCATGTTCTTGTACATCCCAAAACTTACACTGTGTTGTAAATCAAAGTCACCGCAATAAAAATAAATGCTAAAAAAGATAAAATTTGCATGTTCTACCTCACACACTCAACATTTTCTGGAGGGGTGGTTTAAACATGGTTTAATAACTTTCTAGAGCTGCACCCAGGTAACTCAGGTTGCTAAGTACGGGTCATGTAAAGCCTATGGACCCGGGTTCACAAGCCACGGCCAGCAATAACAAAACAAAATAGAATTTTCTACAATAATTTTTATAATTTGAATCTCAATGAGAACAAAATTCTTGGTTGAACTTTACCCAGCTCTTGCATGCCCTGTAACAAGGGCACTGAATACAGCCTCTGTGACGGGAAGATCCTTAGTTTTCATAAAGCCAAGAATCTTGCTGTGAAAGAAGAAAAGTGAAAATACTCTTTGGAAATCATGTTTTACAACACTTTTACAACATATATACATAAAATCTCACTCCCTGAAATTAAAAGTCTTGAAGCACTCTAGTTCCAAATAGGCAATTTTTGAAACTCTGTTCTACTATATTAATTAACCTTTAAAAAGGCTGAAATCTAATAAGATTCCTTTGGTTAAAAATTTGGTTAAAAATCTAAAAAACTGTACATTTCAATTTATCCCTTATTTCCAAAATTCTCCGTTCAAAATTAATAAATTTATACAAGCAGAAAGGTAGCATAACTAATTTTATGTGAATCAGTGATTTAAAAATGTATTGTCAGTTTTATATAAGAACACAGTTTAAATGGCTGAGATCATTTCCTGACAAACCCTGGCAGAGTTGTTCAGTAGTTCTCGCCAGGCGTCATCCAATATATCCCAAGGACCCGGGTTAGCACAGGGGTGGGTTGAGGTGGGGGTACAACTAATATGAACAACGAAAAAATAAATTAAAAAATGCTTTTCTTCCTCCTCTCTCTTCTTGCCTGCCTGCCTACTCACCTTCTTTCCTGCCTGCACCTTTCCTTAAAAAAAAAAAAAAAAAAAGAACGAAGGAACATTTTCTTTAGGAAATATTTGCTAATTAAAAGAAAAAGTAAAGACAGCTTTATATCTCACCAATATTAAATTTGTGCTCCAGTAAATAAAAATCTAATTAAAATAGCAATTTCCATTTACCTTTCCCCTTTTATATAACTTTGTATTTTAAGTCATACTACCACATTTGCTAGATTTCTCTTACTAAGACAAAAAACTTTGTAAGAGTGAACATATTCTAACTGTATGAATGTTTTGCTTAAACATACATTTTTAGGTTTCCTACCTGGCGCCTTCAATGTCTCCTCCATTACAATAGGCGGCAATCAACCTCTGGTAAGTTACCTGCCAATGAAAGAGGCCATGTAGTATTTTTTAGTAATATTTTTTCTGGGTCAAAAAGAACAAAAGTAGATGTGACCCATAAACATTTACAATATCAACTACCTACTCGATTTGGTTGGATGTTTGCTTTCTCCATTTGTGCCAAGAAGTCAGTTGGTGAAAATTTGTATTCATTTTGAAGATAGATTTTAAGTAAAGCATTATAGTGACTGACATCATACACAGTACCTACAAATGAAATTAAATCAAACTTTTAGAAAATCACTTGAAATCCTATCTTTTATCATTACTAAAATATATACACTTACATTTTAAAACCAAAAAAAAAAAAAGGGCGTAAAATGATCACTTCAGTATTCCACATGCTTAGACCCATCTAGATAGAGACCCTGTCTGACAAAGCACGTTGAGACAGTAATTACTGAACTACTGAGTTACAATAACTGCCTAATTCAGATATTGAGGTCTTTTACTTAGAAGGAATATTCCTTTCCTATTAGAAAACGGTGACAACATACCCACAGTTAATGTCACTGAAGACTTTCCTATTTGAAGCAGTTCTTGTCCTATTACAGATATACTGAAATGGATGACTTGTGACGACAGTTGTTGGATACACACAGGATTGTGCTGGCAATCTTACTAGCCTCAGGCTCTAAGTCTGTGTTTGAAGGGTTCATGTCCACTGCACTTCGAGTTGCAGAACGCATTTCTAGTCTGTTACTGTTAACCGCCTGTATTTTCCAATGCTTTTTGTTTCTATTTTCTGTGTCCATCTTGCTTGGTTGCATCACATTTGGTCTTATTCTACCCACTCACGATAGCATGGTTATCATGTCAATAGAATGCTAAATAAAATGTCTGGCTAATTTTCATGAACTAAATTTTAAATAGTTATTCAATTACCTGTGGCACTCAGGCCTGTGATTTCTGATACCTGTTTGAGATAGAAAGTACCTGGACCTAGTTCCACTGATCATATTGTTTCAGTCTTAGTAGACAAGTAGAGTGCTTACAAATGCTTCAGACATCCTGCTAAATCTCTCCACATACTCTTAACAGCAGCTATGAGGCAAGCACTATTTCCATTCTACAGATCAGGAAAAATGACTCTTACACTTGTCTAACTAACATCATAAGTGACCATATCTGAATATAGAGTCTGCATTCGTAAGAGCTCAATATCTTTACCAAAACAACGCTTTACACAGCACCTTAAAAGGGAATCATGTACAATTTATGCAATATTTTGTAACAAGGTTACCATAAAGAGAAGAAATTCAGTAACTCAAAGGGAAGTTTAATAACTGGCTACAGCATTAAGGCTGAAGGATATTATATTCCACAATTGTACAAAGACATTCACTCTGGTTGAAAAGGTTGAAGAAATTGCTCAAAATTCAGATAAATAACATCTGTTACAGCTTTTTACATAGATTTTAATTAACATGAAAGTTCACTATAACTCTACTGGATTCCATTCCTGTCACACTGGTCTATTTATGTTTCTGTGAACGTCAGTAAATTCTCTATCCCCAAATGTACTATTATGTCTACATAATTTCCTGAAAAACAGAGAATATTAAAAAAAAAAAAAAAAGTAATATATCTTTACCTTACAAATTAAATCTAAAATTATGTAAAATTTAAGTTAAAAACTCAAAAAAGTTTTGATATAATCCTAAAACTGTCTACCTTAGTAATCAAAAGTTATATAGTAGCATTTACTTGGATATTTTGCCATGTACCTGTATGTTTAATAATCCTGATACGTTTTAATATCTCATGATTCTAGCTCTGTTGTCCATTCCTTTTAATGTTTAAATATGTTCTAGCTCAATTTCTTTTCACAATTTTGTAAATTATCATTCAGTTGCATTTAGTTGTGTTACTTTGTTCAAACTCAAAGGAATGTTCTCAAATACTGAAAGAGGCAGGTATCTTACCTGGATCAGAGTTCATTCTTCCATTGGTCATTGGTCTAATACACATTCTCTCCTCCACTTAACACAATCAATTCATTTGTCATTTTTCTATCATCTCAGAGTTTTAAAAAATATTTCTAGTTATGCTAATTAGCTGACATTTTACTATTCAAGAAAAACAAGGTATCATACAGTTCCCCTTATCAAGATTATACACACACACACACACACACACACACACACACAGATGTGTGTATGTCTTATATGGACCTGCTCTAGTACTCATATGTAACACATTTAAACTTTTTTATTCAGAGTAGTCCTTATTCTTACCTTGGTTTCTTAATCAGGGCTCTACTTATCAACGTTTTTCAATGTTTTTTGGAAATAGTTTTCCAAAAACATTACATCCATCATTTTTCCAAATTTGATTATTTTCTTACTTTTTATAAGTTAGATTTGAAAGACTGCCCTCTGCAAAGCAGAACTGGGTGTCTGAGGAACATAGGTAAACTTTGTTCAACTTTTTAAATTTTGAACCATGTTAATATATTATTTAATGAAGATCTTTTAAAAAAATCAAGTTAAATGTACCTGTTCACTTTCTAAAATTTCAATTAACAATACTTTAATACCTACTATGTGCAAAACACTGAAAAGTTCATGAAGATCCATCCAAATATGATTAAGATGGAACCATCAGCCTCCCAGAGAAAAACATCTCTCTAATAGCTCTAATACAAGGTAACTGATGGTAATGACGAAAGCCACTAATTTGAAATACAAAAAAAAAACTCTAGGGATTTAAACCATGGCTTAAAAAATCAACTGATTAAAAGAGCAAAAAAAAAAAAAAAAAATTCTGGAAAAGAAGAACGGCTTGAACAAAACTAGTTAAGGAAATGTATATATTATCATGATGTGGTCAAAGTACACAACTGATTCTATTTTTAAGAATTTGGCATGCTAACAGTGAAATGATATTCTATCATTCCAACATTTTTTCAAAAATCCCTTCCATCTGGACATCTCAGGTACCTGTCAATAGCTCATTCTGTAGCTTTGGAGATCTTGTTACCTGAACTATCTCTTACAACTTTACAAGTACGTGGCAAGAGTCACAACGGCTATCTATCATGTTTTTGGCAATACTAATTCAACAAATATTTACCAAATGCCATATGCACAAATTGTTGTGATACTAGCAAACCAAACAAAGAAGTTATGAATTCCACACTTACAAAGGATACAGTATGGAGGAAAAGCATGTTTGTGAATAATTATAATAAAAAGTAATACATATCTTTCTATTGAGGTATTAATGTTATGATTCCTGTGTAAGGGCTCTTTTATATTTTAGAATATAACAAGTTTTACAAGTATTTCTAACAATTCAACATGTCTTTTTTAATTGTGTGATTTAATGATGCAGGGAAACTTCTAGTTTTTATTGTCAATTCTTTAGCTCCGTTTTTCGGCTTTTACACTTAGCAAAGACTTTTTCATTCTGAAATCCACTTATCTCTTTTTTTAAAAACTTCTAAAAGCTGAACTAATCAAAATTAATTCCAGATACTTTAAAAAATTTAAAGTAACTTATTTATCCAGTCCCATCTGATTAGAGGTGAGGCAGTCTTTATAGTTTCTCACACAGGTCCATTCTTGAAAGATATTCCTAGACATTTTATTTATTTGTATATATGAAGTATGTATGTTTTTATATAGTAGAAATAGTATATTTAATGAGCTCCTTTTATTCACTTTATTTTTTAACTAAGAAAAGTAATGGATTCTTGAACATTTAATGTCCAACTAGGTTTACTGTAAGCTGATTTTCTGGTATCTTATAAACAATTACATAATTAAAAAATAATAACTTCTAGTATTGTTTCACATTTTATTTTATTGCAATTATACATATTAGTTATGAGATTTAAACATGTTAAAGAAGAATCGTTTTCTTTTTTAAATCAGGAATGAACAATGGATTTTATCAAATGGTTTTTGAGGTGACTTTACTTTTTGAACAGGTACTTTATGTTCATATGGTTCAAAGTGAAAAAAATCACTAAAAGGTATACAGTAAAAATTAAATCCAGCATTTATCAGCCTCCCAGAAATAATACTGAACACACATATATATATATAAATATTTTTCTGCAAAATAGATACTACACACCCTGTTCTGCATCTTAGTTTTTAATGCATATTTTAGAGAAAGCTCCATCAGTATACAAAGAGCTTGAGCTCTTTTCTTTTCTCAGTATTCTACTTTATGGAGAGAGTGCATAATTTATCCAATTCCATTATGAGGGATATTAGAGTCAGCTCCAATTTCTTACTAATTACAAACAATTTGCAATGAAGAATATTCTTTCACACGTGTGAATATCTTTTGCTAAATTCTAACAAACAGAACTGCTTGGCCAAATGCTGTATATTTGTATAACTCTAACAGACTACATGCCTTTCCTTTACCATAAAAATAATACTTGTTATGAAAAATTTTATTCTTTTATTCTTAATGCCCCTAGATGTCACTATAATTCACCAAATAAATCATACTACAAAAAAATTATGAACCAAGTAGCCCTTCCCAAAATTGAATCATTATCATTTATGCAAAGAAATCCTCTTTTACTAAAAGAAAATATCTACACTTTTTATATACATCACATATTCAAACAACCATACCCAATTTCTGAAGTCTGTCCCATACGTTATGAGCAAGCGCTGTCCTCTCCGAGCGCTTTAGTTCAGGCAGGAGGGAGCCGCAGCTGCGCAGGAGAAGCAGGGCCTGATTACCACCTGGGCTACCTACAGAAAAAGGTTAATGGACGCTGTTTATTAACACAGGGCCACTAGCACAGATAAAAATATCGAAACAAAACGGCATTTATGTTACTAAAAGGTTGTTATGAAAATAAGCTGCTTTCTTAAAGAAGCCAAGAGTATGGATCTATTTACTCTACAAGGCTCTAACAGAATACAAAAGCACAAAGAATGTCACTTACAAGCAGTGCTCACTACAATTTGGAGACTAAACTTCTCACTGTCTGATGAGAATAGTACAAAACAGCACAATTAAAACCTATAAATATCATATTTAAGTTTATAAGTTGCCAAAAAATGTGAATTTCCTTCTTTCATGTCTGACCTTGTCTACATGTCCCTGGAAATTGACTTTAAAACCAAAACAAAATACTTATATATGATTCCATTTATATGAAATATCCAGAATAAACAAACGCACAAGGACAGAAGTATGATAGTGGTTGCCTAGGGCTGGGTGGGAAGAGCGCTGGGGAGACTGAGCTAACATGTACAGGTCTCTTCACGGGGTAATAAAAAATATCCTACAATTGATTGTGGTAATGGTTGCAGATTTCTGAATAAAGAGAAAAATGATAAAACCATCTTTAAATGCACACAATTGTAACTGATTAATTCTTTGGCATTCCTCATCTTGAGATTCTACCACTTCTTAACATGACTAAAATCCAGATACGGACTTGAAAGCTGGCAAACGTCCTGAAAGTGCATGCAGGGCTTTGTGTATTCACACATAGACTCTGCGAGGACCCGGGGAGTAGCAGACAGAACCGAGGGCCTACAAACTTTCATCAGATTATCAGAGCTGCATAAATGACTGGAAGATATTTTAGTAGCTAAGTAAAAATAAAAGGTAAATAATGATTTTGAATTAAATATCTAAAAATATTTTACTCAAAACTTTGCCCTGATGAGTTGGAAAGACAGAAAAGATCACAATCATTATGATCAACAGATAACAAACCGAAGTAAAGCATCAAATAATGTACTGTACAGTAAGCCTGCCCCCAACTCAATAAATACTAAGTTCAATTTTCTGAACAGAAAATTTTGAAATACCTGAGTGGCATGTGTTATTAAAGATCTTCAGTAGAAGAGTCTTTGGAATGCGGCCAGTTCTTCGGACAGAATTATCTAGTCTCATTAGAGCCCAATCAAACTGACTGACATTCCTCCTATAAGAAGCAGGTTCCTCCTGAAGATAAGTCTTTTCAGCAGCAATGGCATATGACCTGGATTGGCTGAGTAGCCCTCTACAAAATAAAACACAATTAATAAACTAAATCAACTTCTATCCATATAGGTCTTTTTGAGTAAAATTCATATAGCTTTTAAAAATTAGTAAACACCTAAATTCATAATACAATAACCGAATTCTCTGAGAAGTATGAACTGATGAAGTTTCATTCATCTGACGAGTTTGATCTTTGTTTTAATTAAAGTCACTTGCACATACAAACTGTACACAAAGTAAATCTTCTGAACAATTGTTTGACAGTGCTCTGATAGCCTGACACCTGGAATCATTTTAAATAATAATATTGTGCACTTTGATTTTTTAATTTCTTACCAAAATCAGGTTAGGAAAGGAAAATTAAGGAGTTTATGCTACAAAACTCTTCTCAGGATATTTAAAATATACTCAAAATCTGATGAGGTCCTTCAAATGTTTTCATTAGGTAAACTTAAAATGTATTTCTTAGAAAATCCAAGTTAAAACTGTGCATTCTTACAGAACATTCGAGACAACAGAACTTCAAATCTGTTAAAATATATTTGAAACATTTTATAGTGATATTTCAGCTCTCAATTCACATCTGCTTTCCGTCTGTCAAAAGGTTAGTTATATATTTTTCAAAGCAACCATAAGCATCAAAAATAATACTGGATTTCTGGTGTAAAACAGCACTAGGTTTCAGGAAGTCAAAAGGGAAAACATTTTATAAATTAGTTAAGCTCTGACATGTGTGTTTAGAAAGAGAAAACAACCTTTAAACCACTCAATATTTTAAATCACATACAAGCCAAATGCTCAAAAACAAGAAATCAGAGGTATTCCATGTGTAGAAATACAGTCTGTACCTAATTTAAATGATCAGAAATAAAAATAATCCTATGTATGAAATGAAACTTGTCATAAATATTTGAATTGGATTTAAACTTTCTCTACATTCAAATGTCACTTTTTTTTAAGGGGCAGGCAGGAATGAAGGCAAGTAGGCAGTCAGGAAGAGGGAGAAGGTAGAAGCATTTTAAATATATACTAGGCATAAAATACAGATACTCATTAATCCAGAATGTCTTAAAGGTGATAATCATATTTTTCTGCCATGTCTTCATTTTTACAATACTTACTCTAAACAAATATTTACATTGCAGTGGGTTAAAAAAATAAAACAACTGTGGTTTTCTATCCAAGTTATTCACCTGGAAAACCAGTAATAAACTAAACAATTAAGGAGGTGATATTACATTAAGAAAGCAATACCGGCAGTGTTACCACAAGGTTCTTCAAAACAGGAGCAATAATTGATACTAGGCTAGAAATTCTACCAAGTGATCTACAACAAATCACAGCTCCAACCAATGATTCCACTCATATAAGTAAATAGATTGGAAAATAATGGGTAGTCAGGACACTAAATAAAACAATGCCTTTCTTATCTTTATAAACCTAATGATCAACACAGTATAGTTAACTGATGAAAATTCATTAAATTAGCTAAATCAATTAAATGCTAGATATACTCCTCCATATGGTTATCCCGTATTTTTAAAGATGTTCTATGGTCATTTAGCTGGGTACTGGATCAGCTATTACTAAACTATGCCCTTGTTAGTAAGACAAATGCTAAATTAACATTTTAAATCACCCAGACGTGTCAAGTTCAGGCAAGTATGCAATATTGTTCAACAACAAAAGCTGATTAATATAGAAACTGCAAATTGCTGTAAAATATATTTGTCAAAGTTGTCTGCACAACTCAAATCTGGCAAACTGTGCAACAAGAAAAGGAAAACATTTGCTAAAATAGTTTTAAAATGTAAACTCAAACAAACACAAAATTCAAGCAGAAAATAGATGTTAATAAACCAGCACATTATGAACATTCTAAAGCTAATTTTCCTTACAGGTATATTTTTAATGCAGCAAGTCCCCTTAACATAAACATGTTGGCTTTAGCTAAACTGAATTCCTAGTTTACTATAAAATAAATTGGGGTGGGGATTTACATACTGAAACAAAGGATTCTTCACCCTTCAGAAGGATGTCCTTCTGATGGACTGCTTCCTCATAGAGCAGCACTTTCTGCTGGCCTAGAATTTATTTTTTAAATTCATGTGAAAATGCCCTGAATGAAACAGGAATTTCATCACCTGGAACAATAGGTCTGCTGTGGTAGAAAAGAAAGAGAAGAACAAAGCAAAGGGTTAAAGTGATCATGTCCACGGCAAGGTAGGAAGCCTAACCTCGCAGCTTGCACTGCCTCCAAATTCTGACGACCAAAATTAATGCAACCACTTAAGAGAAAGTGATTTCATCATATCAAAATATCATAACAGCTTCTTTACATTTTTTGAGTTAAAACTTCTCAGGTTCCCTCCTGAAACTCTAGCATGCACATACTGCTAGTATACAGGTTACCCAGGAATTTTTCTGACAACATTGGGCAGTTAAAGAGTTCCAGTTAAAGAGTTGTCTGCCTTGTGTTTTTTAAAGAATTTGGTGGTGGTGGTGTTTATTTTTACTCTTTTTCTTTAATACAAAAAAAAAAAAAAAAATTATAGTTGAGCACCCAAATTTCAAAAAAGGAACAAAGGCATACCCTGGCAGGCTAGTGGTTTAACCCAGGTGGAGTCCACGTATGTCCCAACGTCTCGAGTTCAAGCCTCAGGTAGGGGAAACAAGCAAGTGAACAACTGAATAAAAGAAAATAAAGTACTCCCTCTCACTTCCTGCCTGCTTGCCTGCTCATCTTCATTCCTGCCTGTACCTTTCCTTTAAAAGAAAAAAAGACCAGATCACATTAATTTGAAAAGTTTCCCTTACCAATACTTAATAATGATACATGTGTTACAAATGAACCAATACGGACACACCACCAACCAGGACCTATGGTTTATATTAGCGTTCTCTCTGTGTGCACATATCTATGGGTTTCTGACAAACCTATGACATGCATTATAGTACCATCAAAGTTTCACTGCCCTAAAAATGTCCTGTGCACTATTCATCCATTCACCCCTCTTTCTAAAACCACTTTTACTTTTTACTTGTCTATAATTTTGCTTTTTCCAGAATGTTGTATAGTAGGCAGCATTTTCAGACAGGCTTCTTTCACTTAGCAATATATTTTTATGGTTCCTCCATGTCTTTTTTTTAGTGGTTTGATAGCTCATTTCTTTTAGTAATGAATAATATTCCATTGTATGAATGTATCACACTTTATCCTTTTACCTACTGAAGGGCATACTGGTTACTTCCGATTTCAGGTAATTATGAGTAAAGTTGCTATAAATATCTGTGTGCAGGCTGTGTGGACATATATTTTCAACACATTAGGATACACACCTAGAAGTGTGACTGATGGAGCTTATAAAATGGCTGCACCATCTTGCATTTCCACCAGCAATGAATCAGTTTATACTGCCCCATGTTCTCACCAGTATTTGGTACTCTGTTTTGTATCTGAGCTATTCTAACAGATAGGTAGTAGTAATATCTAATTATTTTAATTTGCAATTCCCTAATAACATAAGCATCGTTCATATCTGCCCTCTGTATGTTTTCATTGCTGAGTTGTTCAGATCTTCTGCCCATTTTTCAGTTGGGTCAAGTTTTCTCACTGTTGAACTTTAAGAGTTCTTTGTATGTTTTGGATAGTCCCTTTATTTTTTTCAAGATGGCTTTTTACTGAATTGCTCTTCATTCCTCTTTAGCTTCAAATGTACACTAAACTAATCACACTTACTCATAAAACTCTCTCTTCCCTGTTCTTTTCTTCATTGGTATTGAGTCAATTTAGCATCTCTTTTGAGTTATCAGTTTTAAAAAGGATGATACAGATATATAATAGAAGAGGCATAATCAGAAGTTACTATTTATACATTTAATAATACATACTAGATAATAAAAATTATGATTATAATCCTTATTTTACAAATAAGAAAACTGAAGCAGCTTGCTCAGAGTCACAGTAAAAATTAGTTAATGACTGGATGACAGGACCAGGATTTGTACATGGATAATCACATCCAGAGATGAGTTCAATACAAAAGGGCATCGACGAAACAGAACTGGCTGAAATATGGGGTTAAGATTAAAAGTGTGAAAACGAAAACTAGGTAGGGAAGGTGAGATTAGCCAAAGGAAAGCTTCCAGTGGATGTTAGATAAGGGATTTGGATTTTGTGACATGCTTATAAAAAAGGCAAGACTCATTTCCATAAAGCTGTTCCTCTTAGCTTATTTTGTTGTACCCTTCTGTAGGTGATAGGGATCTCAAGCTTATCTCCTATGCTCTTACCAATCCCTTACTACTGTACTTGAGTTTTCCTTAGCCTGCTGATATGGGGATTACAGTGAGAACTTTCCAAATGTTCAGCCAACTTTGTGCACCTGGAATAAACCCAATTTGGTCAGGGTACGTAATTCTTTTTATACATTATACATTATATATTATACATTATATATTATATATATATATATTTTTTTTTTAAAAAAAAAGAAAAGAAAAGAAAAGAAAAGGAGCAGGCAGGAAGAGAGGAGGTAGCGGCACTTTATTTAGTTATTCATCTTGGTTGTCTGCCTTGGGATGCAAACCCAGGTCCCTGGGTTGCAAGCAGACTGCACCAGTTGGACTTAACCACTAAGCCACCAGGGCATGCCACCACTTAAGTTTTAATATATTAAAACTTCAAAAAGATAATGACTCCTAACAGTAGCTGGTTTTCTTTTCAAATTTCTTCTTTGCTACCAAATATACCCACCACTACATTGTTCTCTCAAGTTCAAAAATCTTCAGATACTTCTTTTACTGCTCAGTTCCTTTCACCCCTCACGCCCTACCTGTCAAGTCCTCAGAGCTCTATTTCAGAACTCTAAGAGCACCAACCTGAGTCCTAAAGACCTGTGTGATGTGACGTTAGCTTTGCCATTTGTAAGATGAGTAACTTTGGCTAAGTTACCCTAATTTTAAGCCAATAAAACTTGAGAGAGAACAGCACCGACCGCCCAAGGATAGCACAAAAAATTAATGGAGATAATGTAGTGTTTACCAGAATACCTCATTCCTGCTAAGCAAGATGCCTTTCAGCAATTTTATTTATTTTAATAAAAGTTTAAAATAACTTGCACATCAAGCTCTTTAATTTACTTGCATTCTTGCTTAACACAAAATCAAGTTATAAAACTGTCAGTTTTAAACCTAAAATCAAAATGTAAAGAAAAATATTAAATATAAATAAGTAACAGTTTAGGTAGTTCTTGGATTTGGCAAAAAGTCTAAAGTACAAAAATACCCAAAATTTGGACAACACCGAGAAAGCTCAAGGACTCTGCAAAGTAAAATTCATAATATTAACTACACATTTACTATCGCACTTTCCTTTTTAATGTTTAGCAGAAATCACAAGTTTTTTTAAAAGGCCTATCAAATCCAAATTATGCTATTTAGTAACTACTGACTATGGGCACGGTTCTTGGTTTTTCTAAGCAGTGGTTCCTTTATCACAAAGAAAAATACTTTGTGAAGACCACATTAAAAAACTAAGTGTAAAACTCCTAATAAAATATCATTCAGTAGCTCTTACAATAGAAGGTACTCAACGAATATCTGTTCTTTTTAATCTTTTGTAAAGCTAAGTCACAATGAACTTTTCTCTCTGAACTATTACGCAAGACATTGATTTCCCAAAGTCTTGCCAAATTTAGATAAACAGTTAAGCTTCACGGTAAATCACAAAATTTTAGACTAATGAAGCCACTTTCACTCCTTCCACACTTGCTAATAGTGGCCTGGATTGAAATACCAATTCCATTTCTGGATATCTCCTTCGTCTCAGGTACCTTCAGTCCAAAGGGATATCTCCTTTGTCTCAGCTATGACAAGAAGTGATGGAGAGTCAGTTAACCAGGTTGGGACCTAAGATATGATATGGACAAGATATTCTTTAGAATCTATAGAATGGGATGGACTAGATCATTCTAAAGATTCCTTCCTGAGTTTACATTCTGAAATTGCATTATGTGCTTATTTACTGTGATAGTCTTTACTTACTGAATTTATAGTATATAACATACTGCCTTAAAAAATGTTTTTATGTCTATAAGTAATTGCTTCAACCACTAAAACACAACACATTCGAAACATGTCTAACAGGAATCACAGTATAAAGATGAATCCCAGCTGGTGATGTGGAAAAATTACTTTCCCTTTCTAAGCCCGAGTTTCTTAATTTGTAGTATCAATCATACACATTTTGAAAATGGCAAAGATCCGAATTAAAGATACTATTGCTTATCCAAATTTCTAAATCTGTTCTTCCTAATTCTGCTAACACTCTCACCAATCTCTCTCAGGATAAAAAGAAATCTTTAGCTCTATACCACCTAGTTGAGGTCCTATTACCCACAATCTGAAATGCCAATGCTGTTCCTTAGTGGTCTATCCAGCCTCTCTCCCCACTAAGTCTGCATGAATTTTGTCAAGACCTATACGTCTCAAAACATTCCAGTTACTCCCAACCATCAAACAACCAACTTTCTCATTAGCCTTTGAAGTTTCAAGGAATCAAGTGGCCTTTACAGTGTCAGCTTAAACCACATGCCCACACACACAGCTACACAGGAAAAAAGTACAGCCTCCAAGTCTATCCATGCTCTTCTCTACCCCTGGATGACTTTACCTATTCACTACCTTGTTCTCTTAAATTCGTGTCCCTTACTCCCCAAAAAAGTGAATGCTGTTCTCTCTGAATACCACACTGTAACAGTCCTACCTTATGGAGAGCAAATATATAATAGTTGTCATAGTCCTCTAAGACTGATAAACATACCGGGAGCAGAGACGGAATGGAAACCCCAAAGGAACCAGACAAACTTCGTACTTGTCGAGAAGACTTTTTTGAAGGGAGAAGAGCAAGAGGCACTTAAGGAAAGAAGGAAGAAGAGGTGAAAGAAACAACTTTATTTACTTGGTTGTTCATTTTGGTTTTTCGACGCGAGTCCCTGGGCTTTATGTGGTCTGCACACCAGCATCTCAGCAGCCTGAGTCAAAAGGGTGCACCTTGAGAAGACTTTTTTGAGAGGGAAACAAGGGAACGTTTTCTTTCTTTATAACTTTGAAAGTCAGATCATTCTGTCATAGGGCGATATGTAGCTTTCACCTTTAAGTCAATCATCTTTCTAGATCCACTTCCAAAATGATTTAGTTCAAAGTTTACCTTCCTCCTGAAGCAGCAAGTATTATTCTAAAAATGCTCACAAAAAATACCTAAGCAGCTTCTGATTCAGACGTGTGAGGGGGAAAAACATTATGTGAAATCCAAGTGTTTGTCACTCAACCTCCCCACAGAGGATAAGGGGAGAGCTGGTTTTTAAGAAAACACTTACTGTCTAAGGGAAGTGCTAAAATGAGAAAATGAAGAATAAGACCACAGATTACAAAAGTATATCCTTTTTGGTCTTCAATTTTGTAAACAAATAATACATTTTATTAATTTCATTCAATACTCATCTGTCAAAGACAGGACACTCCTAGAAATGAAGATCAAGGGGCACCCGGTGGCTCAGGTGGCTAAGGAAGCTAAGGTGCAGACCATGCTTAGGTCAAGGACATGGGTTCAAGACCCAGGGGGGCGGGAGGGGTGGGAGAGAGAGAATAAATTTGTGGAAATTCACTGCACTATGTGAATGGGTTAAGCACTCTTTCAAACTTCCTTGTACCTAACAATATTCCTTTCTCAATGTCAAAAGTTTTCATTGATTAACTCAACAAAGTTAAACATGAAAGAAAGAAAAAAAATAAAAATAAATAAATACATATATATATATATATATATATATATATATGAAAAAGTTCCTGCCCTTAAGGAAGTTAGAGACAAGTATGTATGGAGTGTGCATTTGTAAAATACACTGGTTGCTTCAGTAATCCTTCAGTGATCCTGGGTGACTCAGGATTCAAGAGGAAACACAAGAAAGGAGTTAGTCAAATGGGAGAAACAGTCGAGAAAGAACTGATAGAGAAGGGGAATGCTAGAGCAGCAGGTAAGGGGAAACACATTCCAAGAATGAACATCACATTTAAAGGTAAGTTGTGCAGCATAGTCCTCACACTAGCAGTAGCTTTCTTACTCTGAGGCCTGACAGAAATGCAGACTTTCAGAAACCTGTATTGACCAGTAAAATCTGAACAAGCATTTTTAACAAGATCCCGGGAACTTAAGCTCATAGTTTCAGAAGTCATGTTGTAGAGAACTCTGACGTGGTAGTTTGGTATCGGTGGAATACAGAATGCCATGGGAAGGAATTCATAAGAAGTAATGAAGATTCAAAAGGTATCTCCAGATCAGGACACACCTATGCTAAAGCACCAATCCTGGAACTAATGATAGACACCAGTGTCCAACTCTAAGTAGGAAAAAATTACATGATCCAATTACCAGGGTGTGGGTCTAGAGGAAGAGGGGATTCATTTCAGATGTAGTTGATCTAAGAGGACTTAATCATTTGTGCAGTCAATAATAAGGGGAGAGGGAGGATGAGGGGGGGACGATTTCAGTGAAATATGCATGGAAAAAAACTTCGAGAAATTAGCAAGGAGTAACATTTACTAAACCAAGGAACACACAAGGATCAAAGGTGGGAGGTAAGAATTTGAGACATACTGAGTGTGCAGTACCTGTAGTTCTATCAGTGGTGTCTAGCAGAAGGTCTATATCCAGAAGGAACAATAATGCCAGTCAGAGAGGTAACAGGAGCTGAAGGTCTGAAAAGAAAGCTAGTGAGAAAAATCCTGAGAAGATACTCAAGAAAGTGGTATCACTGATGTCAACAAAAGGTCTCATGAAAGGAAAAATGGGAGACAGAGTAACAATGCCAGAAAGCAGGACAAAAACTGTGGATTTGTTCATTGAAAAGGATCCTTGAAAAAATAAATAAATAAATAGCTCACACACATACAAATAATTAGAAAGCTATAAACCAATGGCCCTCTCTGGGAGATAGGATTAAGGGTGACTTTTAACTTATTGTTTTTCATCTGTATTTTGCAATTTTCTCTCAAGGCATATGAGTTTTATAATTTAGAAAAATACAACAGAAAATTAATAAATAAGACAACGATGGTCTTTGCCAGTGATGTGATTGCAGAGGGTGAAACCGTGATTAAGAATTGAGGAAATGATGAAGACAACAGGAATATGGACAGAGAAGACTGGGAAGCAACTAGAATAAGTCTAGTATCATGAAAGATTTTTTTTTTTTCAAGTAGGAAAGATCTGGACATGCTTATAGACTGTGAGAAGAGAGACTGTATGAAAGAACAAGATAAGTAACATCAGACAAGTGAGACATTCCATGGGAAAAAAGTAAACTAGGGCAACGTCATGTTTTCAGATAGGGTGTTGAGGTAAGGCTTCTTGAGGAAACATCTGAGTCCTGAATTACAAGAAATGAGCTTTACAAAGACAAAGGGGAAAGGCCTCGTTACCTCAACTTTACAGATGATGAAAGCGAAGATCGAAGTAACCAGATTAGTAAGTAAATGAAACTCAGACGAAAATCTTCCCCATTAGAGATATGTTCCCTCTTACTTCATTTTTCTCAAATGCAACTGCAAAGATAACAATAGTACAGAACTTCCTCTGGCTTCATAGGAATTTAAGGCCTAGAAAAATAAAAGTAATTGGCACAACTTTCTCCAATGACACCCTTTGAAAGTCAAGAGATGTAGGTCTGCAAAAGTAAAAGCGTGACTTCTGAAGGTTAACCATTCAGGCTTACTAAGAAAAGAGTAGCAGACTCCAAACTGTATGTAGGTTACATTCTGAAGATTTATACCTAAGTCATTAAGCAATCATAAAGTATTTCCTCTATATAATTTTATGCAGAGATTTCCAGGATGGTCCACAAAGGTCCATGTAATCATTGTTGTTACTATTACAGTAACTAATAAGCACTACTGTGTAACCAGGTCCTATGTTAAGTGTTTTATATAGATAATCTCATGAATACTCCCCTAATACTATTCCCACTCCCATCTTTTAACTAAAGAAACTGGGGCCTGGAGATGTCAAGTAACTTGTCCAATGGTATAAAGCAAATTATTAGAAGAGCTTGCAGTCAGCCCTGAACTGTTTCATATCTGTCTTTCTTGGTGTCTTCACAAATATTTTATTTACAAAAACCAGTTTTTCTCCAATTCTCAAATCTCAGCTTCACAGGTGGTCAGAATACTATTCAAACTCTTTAATCAACCTTCCTATTTCCCTCCCCACAAAGGTTTATACCAATCCTATCTCCCCATAAACCTCATTATATGAGCTCATTATACATACATTTTAACACGGATTGAGAATTTAACTTATCTTTACATCTCCAGATCCCAGGAGAGTGCCTTGCACGGGTTCATTTACTCACTGTCACTTACAGAGGCAACCCCCCCTCCAAAAAAAAAAAAAAAAAAAAAAAAAACCACCGTCGTTAATGCTGGAGGGAAACTCCAGTTTGAAAAATGTGAACAAAACCTAAACTGGGAATAATTAAATGTCCATCTCTAAGATACGCCCAGGTCACCCAAAGCTCCCAATCCATGCCCCCAAACTAAAGTTCTTGACATCTAAGTCCTAGATGGTCATCACCAACAATACTCGCACGTGGGAGAGTCCAAGGCCGCCGAGCCTAAGGAGAAGACTAACCCGCGATCCCCACAGCATTCTTCAAAGCCCCCCTCTGCTTTAAACACGGTGGGTGGCCAGAGGGTAGAGACCCAGTCGGAGGCAGCGAGGCAGGATCCAAGGCGGAAGCAATCGATGCCTGCGGTCGTGACCTTCTGAAGGCAGCCAGCCTTGACACCCGAAGCCCAAGTAGGGAGCGTGGCCCGAGGTCCCGGGATGCTAGGACTTGGGGTAGCGAAGGCAGCGTGGAAAGGTCCAGGCGGGATCTGACCCCAGCCCAAGTCGGGGACCCGGGGGGCACGCCCGCGCTGCAGAAGGCTAGGGGAGCGCCCGGGGACTCACCCGGCTGCGGGCCCTGCGCGAGCGGCGGGCAGAGGGAGGGCGGCGGGGGGCCGGCCCGGGACGCCAGCGAGGAGGCGCAAGGAGAACGGGAGGCGAGGGGCCGTCCCTGCCCGGAGGAGCCAGAGAGCGGGTCTCAGCAGAGCTGCCATAGCTCAACGGTCCCCACTACTGCAGGAACCACGTTCGGCGAGGACAGGGGGAGCACGTGACCGCCGGGTCGCCGGGCGCGGGAGAGACCAAAGGCCGAGAGCGCCAAGTTTAGGGGGGATCAAAGATTTTATTTTATACTTAAATATAAAAAAATTGCTTTATCATAACAGATAAGTCCCAAAGCCTGCTACATTAGAGTTTTATCTTGATTTTTTATTTAAGGGGGACTCTTTTCCCGTCTTGTCGTCTTCATTTCAGCGTGTGCGGTCATTCCACCCCTTCACCTTTCAGTTGGTAGAGTCACAAGAGGTCGACTCCTCCCAGGTGAGCGCAGGGGCTTTCGGGGGACCGACTAGCAACCAACCCTGGGAGCGCTCCAGAAAAGCCGACCGTGACGATTCCAGAGTGTGTGACTTGAAGGGAGTTGAGCGCTTGACGTCAAGTTCAGCGGCTGGGCTCCAACTGGCCGCGCTGCTGGGAACGTGCAGCAGTGCCCAGATGTGTGCGACTGAACAAACGCTGAGGACCTTGGGTCTGTGCTTTAGCCCTCCAAGTTTAACTGTGATGTGCTTCGTATCCTTCGGGCTGGAGACAGTGTAAAGGAATTCGTAGGTGCAACCCTAAGTTCTTGAGCCGTACCTCGCTTTCTGAAGCAGGTGGGTTCTAAGGCAGGTCTGCTCGTTTTAAAGCTGGAGCTAAACTCAGTGCCCTTCCCAGTATCCATCTTGCTCCCTCCTTCAGTAAATACGCGAGCACCGGAGGTAAGAACCATATAATTGCCTCTGGAGTCACCTCTGGCAATAAATCACAGGGCTTACCGTCTGGGCGGGTTCCTTGAACATGTGGAAATCGAACAGGTTTCCATCCCTCTGCACCTTCCCAGGTGAACACTCAGGCGTTTCCTCTGGAAGCCTTCCCATGGTAGTCTCGCCGTCTTGCTGGTTATCCTGTTGAGTTCCTTGAGAGCAGGAACTGTACCTTTTATTGTAGCTGAAGCATCTGTTTAGTGCCAGACACCCAGTAGTGCACCCCGGTGGCTCAGCACTAAGGGGCGGGCCATGTAAAGTCCAAGGACCCCGGCTTAAGAGCTGGGGAAAGGAAAAACAAACCACAAAAATAAGTAAAAAAAAAAAATAGTTACTGAATAAATATGCGTCTTCAGATCACCTAGTTCTTCTCTCCTTTGATAAATAAAGATAATAAGATCCCACAGAAGATAAAATGATTTACTCTGGGTCATATCATTAGATATTAGGAATAGATGTATTCACTCATGCAACTCTGATTTATTAAAAACATACTCAGTGTCAGGCACTATTTGAGATCCTGGAGATACAACAGGGAACAAAGACCAAGTCCAGACTGATTAAGCGACCCAGAGTTTATTTGGGAAGACACAACTGTAGTGTAAAATAAATCAGGGTTAAGGGAGTGAGGCAATCATTTTAGCACTTGGAGCACCATGTGGATGAGAGGAAAGAGCAAGAGAGAGGAGAGGGTCGGTGGGCCTTGAAATCTGAAGGAGGTGGGGACTGAATTATGCAGGGTGTTGTAGGCCACTGTAAAGACTTTGATTTTTATTCCAAATGAGATGGGTAACCACTGAGAAGTTTGATGTGTTGCTCTGTTATGAATGTACTTCCATTTTTAAAGGACACTCCCCCTGCTGTTTAGAGAGGGGACTTTAAAGGAGCAGAGGTAAATAAAAGTAGACCAGTGAGGGGACTCTTGTAATGATCCAGACTAGAGATAGTGGTGACTTGGACTTGGGGGCATGTGAGTTCATGAGAAAGGGTTGAGTTCTCACTCTATTTAAAGGGAAGGAGCAGGCAAGAATGAAGGCAAGCAGGCAGACCGGCAGAAAAAGAGAGGAGAAAGAATCATTTTTATTTTTATTTAGTTGTTCATCTTGACTCCCCTGACCCAGAACACAAACCTGGGTCCCTGGTATATATGTGGACCTAACCGCTACTCCACCAGGGAATGGCAACTTTTCACTCAATATAAATAGTAGAACTGAGAGGACCTACTGCAGGATTGGCTGTGGAGGGTTAAGTCAAGAATGACCGACATTTTTCACCTAAACAATTGGAAAGATGGAGATGACACTGACTAAAATGAGGAAGACTGAGGGAAAAGCACATTTAAAAGTTGAAATTAAAAGCTACCTGGAATATTAAGCTTGAGGTGCCTGTTACACATCCAAGTGTCAAGTTGGAGTAGAAGCTTGGCTATGCAATATATAATGACATGCAAGTCTGGAATTAGGGCAAGTTCAAAGCTAGAAATGGATTTGGGAGTCTCCAGTCTATACCCAATCGTTGAAGCCATGGAAGTAGATGAAAGCATTTAGTGAGAAAATATAGACAAGAAATGAGGTATAAGGACTGAAACTTGTGACTTCAATATTTAGAGAATTTGAAAATAAAAATCCAGCACACAAAATGAAGAAATTATAGCCAGAGGCAGGAAGAGAACCAGGAGAGAGTGGTAAGGTCCCAGATAACTGAGCAAGTGAAGAATGGAATTATTAACCATGTAAAATATTGGTTAGTTCTTGTAAAATGAATACTGAACATTGACCACAGGATCTGACAACTCAAAGGTCCCTGGTGACAAGAGTCACATTGGTAACTGGGTGAGGCAAAGTAATGATTGAAGTGAGTTTAAGAATCCCTAGGGTGGTGGGCAGGCTTTGTTGTCATGTATCTGAGGGATGGCGAACTTGCACATATGGGCTTATATCACTTTTTAAAGCAAAGTTGCCTCAAATATTAAAAAGAAATGATTTTTTAAAAAGTATGTGGAGGAAGAGAAAGTGGAGACTAGACACATAGACAAAGCTTTTGTAGAGTGAGTATCCATGAAGGAAAGAGCAGAGAAATGGGAAAAGGGGTGTGCAGGTAAGGTTTATTTTAAGATGGAAGAAATAACAGCATATTGGTGCTAATGGGAATTATCCACATGTAAGTAGTTAATATAAGTTAAAATAAAAATTCAGTGCCTTAGTGAATGATCACATTTTTTTAAAAATAGAAAGGAAGAAACTTTTAGGGAAGGAAGGAAGAAGAGGAGGAGGAAACACTTTTTATTTGTTAAATTTTGGTTGTTCACCTAGCCCTAGGTCTTGAAGCCAGGTCCTTGGACTTTATGTGGTCCAGGCCCCAGCAGCTGACTTAATTGCCTGAGTTACCAGGGCACAGCCAGTAAGTCACATTTCAAGTGCTCAATAGTCATAAGTGGATAGTAGTTGTCATATCAGACAGCAGAGAGAACATTGTCATCATCGTCTATAGAACATTTATAGGGCATTACTGCAGTCGGGATGAAAAATGGAAATTCATTTCAGAGAGAACATCAAGTTGGTAAGAGAGAATGGGATCCAGTATAAAAGTAAAGGTCCTGGTATTACAGAAGAATCCAGACAGTTCAGTCATTATCACAGATGGAAAAACAAGATATGTGCTCACAGATGCCACAGGCTGGTAGAGGTCGTGATATGAATGAATGATTGTTCTTTCTTAGGTGCTTCTAGCCCTGAAGCCCTTAATTCCCCACTAACATTCTCTCTGTTACTGTGCCAGGCCTCCTTTTGAAGTATGGAGTAGTCACTGATGAAATTTGTCTAGGCACTCATTTATTCATTTATGAAGGTATGCACTGTTTGTTGAATACCGACAATCTGCCAGGCATTGAGTTAAGCGCTAAAACAAAACATGGTTGGCAAAAGCAGGGATGATCCTTACAGAAGTAGAGTACACTTTCCAGAGGGCCAGCCTCATTTAATCAAATAATGACACTAAATGAATTACACACTGAAACAGGGGTTCTGAAGGAAAGAGACAGGTTTCTTGACAGAGTATATACCTCACCTTGGCATTAAAAGTTTTTCAGAGAAAGAATCATTTAGGTTGAGGTTTGAAGGATAAATAGTGATTGATACATGCAAGGTATGTGCACATCTTTGTGTTTCATGTGTGTAAGCAAGTGTGTTGTCTCTTTTTCACTTGAGATTTCTCATGTTCTTCTCATATTTCTTTAGGCTACTCCAGAAACAGTGGCAAAGCTGAAAATTTCAGGCTGATCATTTCTCCCATAGTTTATTCTGAATTATAAAACAGACTCAAATATTGGCTAGAAAATTAAGGATCCCTGCCCCCAATGAATTGAATAGCCTATGGACAGAATATTATTAGAAACTAGACTTAGAGTAGAACTTTAGACTTTGACATAGAAGCTAGACTTTGCAATAGTACTTAAATCTAGTTACTTACAGTACTAGGCACATAGTAAGTTCTCAAAAATGATGTAGCTACCATCATTATTGTCACTTTCCATGTGAAGTCTAAACCTCATGAATTTGGGTTCTTGTCCAGCCTCTCCTTGAGGTTTGATATTTGACACCATCTTTACTGCCTAAATAAACTATCGGTAGTATCTCAAACTCCTAATTCAGTTTGTTCAGATGGTAATTGCTAGTGTAAGTAAAGCACAGGTCAAGTTATATCTCAGAGCAAAGACATTGTGCATACTATATTTGATGAGCTGAGTTTATAGGGGAAAATAAACACATACTGTGCACAGATAGCCATTGCATAAGACCATGTGAGGAGCACAACAAAAAGAGACAAATCAAGTGGCAGCTGGGTGGGAGAACAGAAGAAGGCTTAAAGGTACTCGTGGTAGTTCAGCCCTGAGAGCCCGGGGAAGATGTGAAATAGATATGATAGCAAGGAGCGTTCTAGGCAGAGAAAACAGCAAGAAGGGATACAGAGGTCTTCTTCCTGGATCATCCTTCCTTAAACTGCACAGAATGTCTTTGGGGCAGGGTAGTCTTCCCAGAGCCAATCGATTAAAGGACAGGGTCACCAAAGTAGTAACTTTTACACTTCTTTGATTATGACCAATGGTAAAGAAAATACGTTTTCTAAGTGACGCAAATATACACATATGAAAATAAATTTTATAAAATAAAATGAACAATTATTCACAATGAAAGAGGATAAATTATAACAGATACCACAGAAATACAAAGATCATAAATGACTACAATGAACAATGGCATATAGATATATGCCAACAAATTGGGCAACCTAGAAGAAATGTATACATTGTTAGAATTGTAAAACCTTAGAAACAGAATCATGAAGAAATAGAAAATCTGAACAGACCCATCATTAGTAAGGAAATTGAAACAGTGAACAAAAACCAAAGTCCAAATCCAGATGAGTTCACTGGTGAATTCTATCAGATATTCAAAGAAGATTTAACACCTATCATTCCCAAACTCTTCCCAAAAATTGAAGAGGAGGGAATACTTCTCAATTCTATTTACAAGATCAGCATTACCCTGGTAAGGACATCACACACACGCACACACGCACACACACACACACACACACACACACACACACACACGGACTATTTCTGATGAACATAGATACAAACTTCTTCAACAAAATATTAGCAAATTGAATTCAACAACTCATCATTAAAAAGATACAACATGATCAAGTGAGACATTCCAGAGATGCAAGGATTGTTCAACATATGCAAATCAATTAATATGACATATCACATCAACAAAATTAAGGATAAAATTATATGATCATCTCAATAAGTGCAGAAAAGCATTCGACAAGATCCAGTATCCATTTATGATAAAAAAAAAACTCTCAAAATGGTAATGGAATGTAACTAAACAATAAAGACCATATTTGACAAAGCCACATCTAACATCCAACTCAGCAGTGAAAACCTTTTATACTAAGCTTTTCTACTAAGATCAGGAACAAGACAAGGATACAAACTTTCATGATTATTATTCATCTTCGTGTTGGAAATCCTAGCCAGAGCAATTAGGTAAGAAAAGGAAAAGGATTCCAAAGGAGAAAGGAAGAAGTGAAATTGTCACTATTTGCAGATGACATTATTACCCATAAAATCCCGAGATTCCACAAAAAAAATATTAAAAATAATATAATAAAGCTATAGGCTACAAAATGAATATATACAATCCTTTTTCTTTCTTTATGTAAACAATATACTATTAGAGATCTGAAGAAAACTATCACTTAAAATGGCATGAAAAATAAAATATCTAGGAATAAATTTAGCCCAAGGGGTGAAAGACCTATACACTAAAAACTGTAAGACATTGTTGAAAGAAATTGAAGTAGACAAAAAGAATTGGAAAGATACTTCATGCTCTTGAATTAGAAGAATAAACATTGTTAAAATAGTTCTTAAAACAATATACAAATTTGATGCATCCCTATCAAAATCTCAATAGTATTTTTACAACAATAGAACAAAAATCCTGAAATTTGTATGAAATCACCAAATAGACACTGAAATAGACAAAGCAATTCTGAGAAGAAAGAAACAACAAAATAGAAGTATTATGCTCCCTGGTTTCAGACTACACCATGTAGCTATAGTAATACAAACAGCGCATGATACTGGGATAAAAACACACACTGGTGAATGGAACAGAACTGAGCACCCAGAAATAAAACTACATATATGTGGAAACTATGACAAAGGAGCTAAGAGCATAGAAGAAGAAATGGAAAGTCCCTTCAATAAATGGTGTTGGAAAAATTGGAGAATATATAAACTGGACCATTGTCTTACACCATACACAAAAATTAATTCAAAATGGATTAATGACCTGAAACAATAAAATACTTAGAAGAAAATGTAGGCAGTAAGCATGTCATCATTGGCCTGAGAGCTGTCTGTGGATTTGTCTGAATAGCAATGGAAACAAAAGCAAAAGTAAACAAATGGGACTACAGTCAACTAAAAAGTCTGCACAGTGAAAGAAGTCATTGCCAAAATGAAATAGCAATCTATTGAATGGAGAAGATATTTTTAAATCATATATGTGACAAAAAATTAACAGCCAAAATATATAAACAACTCATAAAACTCAATAACCATTAAAAATGGGCAGAGTATCTAGATATTTCATCAAATAAGACATATACATGCCCAACAGACACATGACAAGATGTTCATTATCACTCTGAAATGCAAATAAACCAAAATGGACTATCACCTCATCCCTGTTAGAATGTTTATTATCAAAAAAACAAGAAACAAGTGTTGGTGAAAAATGTGGAGAAAAAGGCATGCTTATCCACTGCTGGTAGAAACATAAGTTGGTGCAGTCATTATACAAAAACAGTTTGGAATATCTTTCCAAAGCTGAAAATAGAAAGACTATGATCCAGCTGTTTCACTTCTGAGCACTTATCAAGGAATATGCGAACATTAATTTGGAAAGACATAAGCAACTTATGTTCATTACATTATTCGCAATAGCTAAGATATAGAAACAAAGTGCTGCTGAGGCAGAGGGGAAAATTTTTCCTACCCCTCTAGATTCAAATAAGAATCAGAGAGATTGACAAGGAAAAAAAGTGAGTTTAATAACATGTATAATATGTACATACATGGGAAAATCTGATAAAACAGAATAACAACAAAATAGCCAAAGTTACCACCTTAAATTACTTCAGTCAAGACAAAGGGTGTTGAGGAAAGAGAAGGAGAAAGTCAGCCATGGGAGGTCACCAGGAAAGACACAGCAAACAAGGGCATGTAAGTGAAATAAATCAGAGAAAGACAAATATGAGTGATTTCACTCGTATGTGGAAGATAAACACAGCAAGCAAACAAAACAATGAAAACAAACTCTAAGATTCTGACATTAGAATGGGGGTTGTCAGAAGGGAAGAGGGATACTGGAAGATAAAAAGGATAAAAGGAATGAATGGAAGCTAGACTTTTGTAGTGATCATGTTGTAGTAATATACAGATGTCAAAATATAAGACTGCACACCTAGAACTTTGAAAAAAGGCTTTTAGATTATGAGACTAAAATGGTGATCACAAGTGGGGACAGGTGTTGGGAGGTGGACAAATCAAGTAAAGGGGATCAGTTGCAGGATGGTGGATGGAAATTAAACTTTTAGTAGGAAGCATGATGTAGCATATACATATGTCCAATTATAATACTCTATACCTGAAACCTACATAATGTTATAAAGCAATGTTACTTCAATAAACGTTAAAAAATGAGACACACTACATGTGATGTCCTTGAATATTTTCTTCTATATCATTTTTGATCTTAATTCAAACAAATCAGTCATAAAAAGACATTTTTAGGCAAGTTATTTTGTACAATACTTAAAATTACTGCTGACTTTAGGTGCAAAAATGGCTTTACGGTTATGTAAGAAAAGGTTTTGTTAGCAATACATGCTGCCTTATATAGTAGGATATTAAATACATAATGTTTGAAATTTTCTTTAAGATGTTTCCCTACTGAACACAAGGATAGAAGATGCAAAGGTGACAGTATATTGATAATTGTTGAATCTGGGTCATGGGCATATGAGAGTTTATTTTACTATTTTCTCTATTTTGTGTATTTTTGAATGTTCATAAAGAAAAAAGATATTATATGCTAGTTGTATTTTGATTTCACTGCTCATTAATATGGCATAAATGGAGTTTGAAAAAAAGAAAAAAGAAAACCAACATATTCATTCATGTCAATAGAAATAACAGCACCAGGCAGACAAATAGACCATCTGAACCGCTGAGAGTCGGTGACCTAGTCATGGGACCAATATGGTCAACTGGCTTCTCCAGCAAACATCAAAACTTACTGTTAATGCTGAACCATTTTACATAGAATATGGAATATCTGAGATGATAAGCATTATATCTAAGACAAAGATTTTTAAGACCAAAGTTCAGGGAAAAAAAAAATGTTTATCTTCAAAATTCTAACTGCAGGTATGATATACAATACCCTGAATGGAAAAATAATGTTTTAGTAGTTAGTTTGTTTTGGGCCACCCACAGCTCCAGGTCTGAAACCCTAGTCCACAGCTTTCCTGGTCTGCGCTTTGTCCACCTGAGCCACAGAGGGGTCCCTGAATGGAAAACTTGCAAGGCAATGGGCATTAATCTTTTCTCACTTTGGTCAATTAATCTTTTTGTTTGTTTGTTTGTTTCTGGTCTCATAGCAATTTATGCTGAATCATACAGAACTAGAAAACAGAGCCAATCATTCATTATTTGTTGTCCTGTGTAGCCTCCTCCGATTTTCACACACACAGTCAAAATAGTCTGAGCAAAGAATCAAGTGATTGCCTTGAGTTTAAATCCCTGTTTTGCTTAAAAGCCTTATGAGATTTTGAGCAGCCAATTTAATGTTTCGCTGTGATTGTATTTGCTCTTAAGGCAACTTGTCTGATGAATCAAGGGTTCCTCCTATCTATGACTATACTTTTCATAGCCAAGTTTATTCATGTGTGTAATTCCCAATTATTCAACAAATATTCCACTTAGACCTTTATTTGCACTCAGCCCCAAAATTCTGATAATAAATAGAGGTTCAATTTGTTGTTACACCCATCAGCAACACTTCTGTCAAACAATCATTCTTTCATAAGCACACACACACCAGAAAGACAGATGCAGGCTCATTTGCTGTAAGAAAGTAACTGGCCCTGGAAACAAGGGCTCCTTGCTGATGTTTCCCCCATGTTACTATGCATGAAGGCTGAAAGTTTATGTGCTTCCCACAGGGCAGAATGTGTCTGGATAAATCAACATGCTTGACATTTCAATGTGCTATACAGCAGAGTCTCTTCAAGATAGAAGACAGTTATCATCTTTCCAATAGCTGAAAAACTTGAGGATATCTTTATTAGCTCATTGTTAATTCCTAAAATGTGACATGGTTCTCTTAAATTTCCCAGTTAACTGATGTGTTGTGTTTGTCTTATTTTTAAAGAGCATGAAGATAGATTTCATTTTCTCTGATTATGTAGGATTTCTGTTTTAGCTAGTTTCTGAAAGTTGAAAATTACCTTTAAAAATTAGACACTCTATACAGCTTGCCTTCAGATAATTTCAATTTAGAGAGGAAGAGAAGACTATTACAGTAGAGTTTACTTGGGCTTGTTAAAGAATATATGGATTTTCCATTGCATTAAGTTGCAAAGATTCTGATAATGCTCCTGTTCTTAGCTGCTGTTATTGATTTCCAGGCCAGATTTGGGGGAGTGCAGTTCACCTAGAGATACTGTATCCTGAGCAGGGTGTCTCCCACTGGAAAATGAGTGGGGTGTTTTTTGCTGAGTGTGGAATAGTTGAATTGTGTGAAGTTCAAGCACTTTTTGAATGATGTATGGGAAGAAAGATAGGCATTTATCTCTACATGTTTGTAGACCGTGTCAGCTTCCCCCCAGTAGTTCTATACTGTTTCCCCTATGAATGACATACTTCTGATTTCTTATATCACCTTACTTGCTCCTAGTAACAAAAACAAGCATGTGACTCAGGCCTAGCCAATGAAAGAATCCCATCCTTTGACCTAGAGTTATAGTTTGGGGGACCCAATCTAAGACAATGGGAATTATTCACTGAATTTAATAACTGCGGTTAATCTGAAGATATCTTTTCCTAGAGTCACCAGTCATTAGAATGTCAATCAGCAATTGCTGGTCGCCATTCTCCCTGCCCAGAAGACACCTGTACATAGTAGGGAATAATGAGAACAACACATAGAGAGATGGAGTCAGGGAATTGAGGGAGACTTGGTGATGTCATTGGCATGTCTATATCCATTTGTGCTTGAAGCCAGATTTTCTCCTGGACTTCCCAGTTCTGGAGCCAATAACTCATCTTTGTACTTAAACTAGTTTGAGAGAGGTTTTAACTATTGCACTAGAAAAAAAACTTAATACACATTGCATTTGAATAAGATCATCATATTCCGTAAGTTGGGATTTAATTCTTTAACAACATGCTTCCTCTAGTTTGGGGTTTAATTCTTTAACAATAACAACATGCTTCCTCTAAACGTAGGTAAGTGTTGACTTTTTTAATTTAAATATTTTAACTTTTAATTTCGTTCTCTGTAGTCTCATCCTTTTTTTAATTTGTTAGTTATGACTTCATTACTTTAAAAAAAACACTGAAATGCTGAAAGATTAAAATATAACCAAGCTAAAGGAACAGACCATGTAAAACCCAAGGTTCCAGGTTCAAGACCCAGGCTGGGAGGTGGAGGTGGATCAAATAAGCAAGTTTAGTCACTGTATCTAGTTTTTAGAAAGAAAAAAAGGTGATATATGTTTTTAATTCTGAAGAAAATGTATACTAATCTGAAGGTGATAGGATTATGAGTGATTTCTGTTTTCTGAAATATTTTACCCAGAGTATGTACTTTTGCAATCAGAACAACACGTAAAGGTTTTGGGAAATGAAAATAAAATCTCTAGAAATGGAAATATATGTATATAAACAAGCTATATGCCAAAGTTTCAACAAGAGGGAGTAAGTTAAGGATAACTTAATTTTTTTGAATCAGATATACTCCAAATTGAAACTAACATGCTAAAAATGTTCCAAATCAATATAGTGCAAGAGCTTGGAGAAACACACTAGTGCAAAGGGGAAATGGCCTGCTGACCAAGTGGCTTAGGAAGAAGACTGTCACAGGAAAAAAGTCTTGATTAAATTCTATACTATATCCTAACCAGCCTTTATAATGCTTCTATTAGGTGGATTTGATGAGTAACTATAGTCTTTTAAATGAGGAGAGTGAGTCACAGAAAGGCTAAATTGCTCCATATCAGACAGTTAGTAGTGACTGAGTTGGACTTGAAATCCAAGCAGGCTGGTTCCAAAGCCAATGTATTTACTACCCTGTACTATTTTTAAATAATAACTTCAATGCAAAAGCATAGCAATATTGGTGATAATGTCAGGTAGGCCAGTAGAAGACATATTTGGGTTCATTTGGGGTCTTTCGCTACTCTGCTTCCCAGGAACTCTTCCACTGCCAACACTGACTTCCCTCAGTTCTAAACTTCTTATAATCAACTTAAAATGAGTATGGCATAGTTTGGCATTTAATTGTTTCCCCTTTCATTTTTTTAGTCATGGCTTCTCATCTGTCTCAGATCTCGACTGAGAATTCAAGTCCAGTTTTATTTGTCTCACTTGTGGTACCTGGTGCAGTGCACTGGTGAGCACATTTGGAAGAGCTAAGTTGATTGCAGAAACCCATTACTTGTGAGTTTTAGATTCATTTAGAACTAAGTTCATGAGACTGACAACATTTTTGCCTAGACTTACTGTAATTTTTAGAGTTGAACCTGGGACCAATTGAAATTGGTATCATCAGACACCAGGGGTGGAGGTGGTTTGGGGTGGGTGGAGGCGGTAAAGATTGCTAAACCTGAACAATCTCCATCAAACCAGGATTACTGGTAGCGCTAGTGATTGAAACTGGGACAGAATTTCAAACCAGACAGGGTTTTGGGTTAACACTGCTAAACTGGGACAAACCTGGTCAAACCAGGAGATGCAGTAACGCTAATTCTGTCAGTTCTCTCCCTTTTGGAAGTTTAGATGTTTAACCAGTTATTTCCTTCCTCAGTCACATAAGATACCTTTTGTTGATCTGTACTCCTCAAAACTCACACTTATTTTACAAATAAAATTGGGGGAGCATTCCCTTCCTGCAGCTGAGAGCAGGTCTTGAAAGATTTTTCTTTTGAGAAAGCTTCCAGCAAGCTCTTTCCTCATTAATTTTTGTTTGCTTCCTAGAAATGCTCACGCTGGGACAAAATTACTTTATCCAGATGCCAGTGATTGAAAAGACATTCTAATCATCTGTTGATGGTAAATCATGAAACTTGTTTGGAAACCCATTTGTGGACCTTGTCAATGTTCACAGGAAAGAAGTTTACCTAAGGCCACTAAAAAGAAACTTGGTATTTGGAAATGCTATAAGCTTGATTGCATTGAATTATAAATTGAATCATTACTAACTTAACCTCTGGGGGGTCTTCAGTGATTGTTTTATTCAGCTTTACTGACTACACTGCCCAGAGCAACTCTGGCAATGTTTCCCCTAGCAGTGTGAAGAGGCTGGCCAGTCCTGCTGCAGAAATTCATGACGGGTGTGTTTGCCTGCAGAGTTTGGAAAGATCTTAGGTCTTTAGAGACGAGAAATGTGTTTTCCCCTTGTCTTAACTGGCAGTATGAGCCTCTGGCATTGCATAGTGCAAGTCATTAGTGTCTACCGGGGTGATGTTAATCTGTCGGTGGTGTTCCAGTCTCCAGTTGCTATTGCCACAGCCATCTCTGCCATCTCAGTGCTTCCGTGCCCGCTGTGGATTCAGGAAGCTCCGAAGCACCAGTAGGACACCACGAAAACCAGTGCTTAACTGATCCTCTTTCTCTTCCAGTCTGCAGTCATTTTAAAGATGCCTCAAAGCCTGTTTAAAAGGTGAGGCTTCCATTTGGCATTTTCAAACTCGAGCTGAGAGAAAACCCACCTTTTTTTTAAATTTTCAGTCAGCAGGAGACTCGCTTTTATTTTGAATTTAGGACTTGAGTCATGCAGTCTGCAGGACTTAAGCCAATGTTGATCACATCCAGGAGAAATATAGAGCTAGAAGATGGGGAGGAAGGAGACATGAGAATTGGCAGAAAACAGGGCACTTGAATGATTGAAAGGAACTCGGGAAAGCCAAAGGGTCGAGGTGATGCTTCAAATGGGTATGAGGGCTTGGAATGGTCAGAACATTCTATCCTCCTTCATCTTCCTGAAATGGCTAAGCTGAACCCCGGCCCCCACCTGCTGTCTGGGCTATGGTTTGGTGAAGGGTCAGAAGTAGGGAAGGTGTTCTCCTTTTATCAGATCATTCCAGACTTCCCAGAGTCTCAGTATGACATGGAGCCAAACCCCACCAAAGACGTAGCTCATGGTTGCTAAAAGCCAGGTCCTTTTATTTAATCATCAAAAAAAAAAAAAAAAATCATGGCTCCTTGGTACTGGTAAAGTGCCTGATTCATTATTCAGAAACAAGTGTCTGGGATTGGACCAAGTATTGTTTCATTAGCATGCGGTGTTCATGCTGGAGTCTGCTTAGAAAAGCCACAGAGACTGCAGGAGATATTTGGGGGAAAATGAGGAGAAAGATAAAATTGACTTTCCCAATATTGTGAAATGAAATAACATATGAATAGAATGCCCCTCTCTGTAATAGAGTATTCTCTCTACTATAGTGCCCTGACTCAGGCCCTGTTCGGGAACGTGCAAGACAATTAGTCTACTTGCCTTCTGTGTCTGTGCCTATAAACTTGGCTTTCTTCGGTCTTACAGTCTGTGTGTCTTAGGTTGACCCTCCCACTTAGTTCAGATCTTGACCACACAAAGACTTCGCTCCTGAAATTTTCTCTTCTTTGTCTTGCACCATTAAGTTTCCATCTGCATGTCTTCTAATACATTTTCCACCTTTAAAAAGTTCTCTAGATTCTATTTCTCTCTACATCCACTTTCTTTTCATTCCACGTTACAGTAGAATGTCTTATAAGAGTTGTCTATGCTGTTTTTCACCCTCTAATTCATCAATTTCCATTCAATCTTGAACTTAATTAAATCAGGCTTTTGTCTCAACTTTTCCACTTACCAATAACTTTGTGTTGATGAATCCAGGAGTGACTGTCCTCCTGTCTCACTAGATTTCATTCTTTTTCCATCTTCTAAACATTGTAGTCCCATTACCCTCAGGTCTTCAGTTTCTTCTGTCTCCATCATGGCAATTTTCTTCAGTAATCCTCTCTTACTTCCACTTTGAGGTCAGAGGTTTAATAGGTATCTTAAACCTCACATATCCAAAGCAGAACTCTGACTCCCTACCCTCTCTGACTCAAATTACTTCTACTGTTACAGACTGAGGGGCTACTAGGGACCCCATGGGTACTTTGACTTTTGGTAGTAGAAATTAACTAGAAGCCAAACAAAACTCTAGATAAGAAGCTTCACTGGGAGCGTGCATTAGGGAGTCGGCAAAAGGCACAGAATCTAATACCATGAAAGGAGTGGGGGCAGATAGCCAAGGGGATAGTATCCAAGGCTGCTGTGTTCAAAGTTGAAGCTTTTAAGTGGGTCCTCAGTCACTTGAGGACCCTGAAATGGAGGTAGGTAGAATGCTTTCTGCACAGTCTGCAGCTGAGAGTGACACTGACCTGGAGTCTCAGGAACTGTACCTATTTTCTGAGACTTTGTTTTTTCCCCCAAGTACCTGCAGAAAAGCTGAAGATACAGGTTACTCATGCCCCTTGCCCCCACCCTGGCTCCTGTTTTGACCGTCCATAGTAATGGAAACCTCCTTGCCAATTTCCTCCTCATCATGACGATTATTAATACCTCTGTTGTATGATTGTGTACACAACCTCCTTTTCCCATTCCCTGGGTTTCCAAAAGGGAAAACAAGGCAGGTGAGGCT
>RJWH01000527.1:705809-720728 GCA_004363575.1 Solenodon paradoxus
CCCCCCCCAGGTACTTCTCGCTTAGATTCCCTTTGTGATTTCAAATTCTTAATCTGCAGACCACCAGGCTGGACAAGAGGGGAATGAATGTTGAGTAACCCGCATCTCCAGCACATTGTTCTAGACACTTTTGGAGTAAGAAAGAGGACAACTGAAGCTCTGGACTTGGCATCAGTGGTCACAATCACTTACCTGACTGCAGCAGAGTTACCTGTGGACCTTTGATTGCCAGGAGACCCGCTTACAAGATCCAACCTGTGCATCCTCCGATGAGCAGCCAGGATTCCATCTTCTCATTCTCTCCCCACAATAATCCTCAATAAAAGTCTTGTCTAAGGCTCTGTTTGACCTCTGGCTAATTTCTGTTACTGCACGGGGTACTTAATTGGCTCCAATTTTATTCTCCTAGTCAAAATCTTTTGTGGTTTGTCTAATACACTCAAAACAAAAATCCAAAGTCCTTATCATAGTTGTATGAGATCATACATCAGGTGGCCCCTGTTCATTTCTGCAGCCTCACCGACTTTCTTCCTCTCCCCACACACACCAGAATTCCTGTTCCGTCTCCATTATCTCCAAACACCTAAAGTGTGCCTCTTAAATGTCATAATCCCAGGTTTCACTTAAAATAACAGCATAGCATCTATTGAGCTCCCAGACAAGATAGTATGTTAGACATTTTACAGATATAATTAATCCCAACCATGACACCTCAACATAGGTGTTATTATCTCCTCTTTACAAATGAAGAAACTGAGACTCAGATAGTTCAGGTAATTTCCCCAAAGTAGCAGAGCGAGATAACAGCAGAGTTGAGATTCACATCCCGGTGTGTTCGATTTTAAAGTCTAAGCTCTTCACACTGTATTTTTACCAGGATATACCAATGTAGAATTAATATCCTTAGGAAAAAAAATGTTGCTTTTTTTTAAGGGTGTGTGTGTGTGTGTGTGTGTGTGTGTGTGTGCGCTGATGTCCTAGTGCTCGTTATAAAGCTGACTTAAAGCTTTTAAAAGAGGTGACTGAGGAAATTGACTCTGCTTGTAGACTCTCCTTAAAAGAAGTGTTGAGGGGGTTGGGTTGGGTATAAATCAACCTTCCATCTGAGTTTGGGGAGCATGGAAACAAGTCCCAGGGGGAATGGTTGCGATGAAGACTCTCTTTTGTCTCCTAATGCTAATAGTTCTGGATTCAGAAATCTTTTCTCTCTTTGACTGGACCCAGAGATAATAAAACAAAAAACTTACAGCATATAATTTGGCATTTTACTGGTATGGTAGGCTCACAAAAATTTTCTTCTCCCTGACAAGGCTCAGATAATTCTATCAAAATAAATCTCTGAAGGAAAAAGGCTTTATTTTAAAGTCTAAGAGAAGCCTTTTCAAGAACAAAAATAACACTTAAAAATGATATTCTGTGTATCTTCTTTTTCTTCCCTTTTTCAGAAGAAATTCTGCCCTTTCTGATAATAAAAGATAAAAATGTCAGAGGGAAAATGTCAAAATTTGGCATGCTATAGAGAATAGAAATTTTCTCCAACAGTACTTTGAATTTCAAAGCAAAGGGCACAGGCTATGCACAATTCAGTTTCCACATCCGCCTGTGTATTCGACCAGTGCCCACATCCATGAGAAGCTTACAGTGTGAACACTCAGCCATTAGACCTCCACTAAGAGCATAGCTGCATTATGTATTAGTTAAGGTTCTCCAGAGAAATAGAACCAATAGCACAGATTTTGATATATAAGAAAAGATTTATTATAGAAATTGGTTCACAGGATTATGAAGGTCAAGAAGTACCCTAGTCTATGGTCTACAAGCTGGAGAACTGGAAAGCTGGTGGTGTGAGTTAGTCTAAGTTTGGTCTGAGAATCCTAAGAACCAACCCTAAGCCAAGACCAAAGACCCAAGAATTAGGGAATCAACAGTGTAAGTTCTGGTCCAAGTCTAAAGGCCTAGGAACCAGGAATTCATCTATCGCCATATCACCCTGACCATGTCTGATCTCAGAAGCCAAGCAGGTTTGGGCCTGGTTAGTACTTGGACTGAAAAGCCACGAGTTTTAATATCTAAGTGTAGGAGAAGATAGATGTCCTATCTCAGAGAGCAAATTCATTCTTCCCTCTACCTTTTTGTTCTATTTAGGCCCTTTTAAATTGGCTGACACCCACCTATGTGAGGTCTATCTTCTTACCCAGTCTACAAATCCAAGGGTTAAAATCTTTGGGAAACACCCTCACAATATATTACCATACATACCACATCCAGAAACAATATGTTACCAGATATCTGGGCATCTGTTATACATAAAATTGGTTCATTAAATTGATACATAAAATTAACCGTCACAATAATAATTTTAAGAGCAAAGTATGTCAACATCTTCTCCAAGTGGTCTCTCTTAATTTGCTGAGCTAGAGCTCAACCTGAGAAAGCTTTGTGAATACTTTTCTACCCAAAATGTGCTTCATCAGACATGGCCAGTTTCTTGCAGGCATACTGCAAAGCAAAGTTGTGTAGACAAACTGAATCTGTATGCCTTTCAGTAAAGCCATTTTGCCATGTGTTCAACATTGGGCTGGTTGGTATGAAGGCTAGAGTGGGGAAGAGAAAGAAAGCAAACACACATTTATTTAGAATCTATTGTGTGCCGGTAATTTATGTTGCATATAATATTTCATAATATATAGGGTAAACATTATTCTTCACTGTCAGAGAAGGAGTGAAGCTCAAAAAGATTAAGTACCTCACTCGAGCTAGAAATGGAGCAGCTAGAAGAGTTGATACTAAAAACACATGCCTTTTCCATCATTCTACATGTGTACAGAAATGAGGTTGAGATTTCTTTCCAAATGAGCTGGGGTCCCAGATGAAATGCCAAATTTTCCAAATTCTATAATGAATTCTAAAGAAAAGGAAAAACTAAGCACATTTTGATTGTTAAGAGAAGTTTCATGGAGGACACAAGATAGAAGCTGGGACTTGAAATCTTGGTAGGGCTTTTATGAGCAGGAAGAAAATACTATCTAGTGAGAGGAATTACAGACAAGCTAAGAAATGGAAGAGAAGGACAGTGGCATGTGAAAGATGAAAAGGAAATTGCTTTCACTGCTGTTAAGGTGTGAGCTGAAAGTAGGAAGTAGGGCTCTGCAGGTGTTAGGATCAGGCAGTAGAATAATTTCAAAGTCAGAGCTGTAGATAGAGCTATCAGGGAAAGAGTAAGTATCCATATGCTTTCCAGAGGGGAAAATTTTGTAGTTAACTGAAACATAATAGGACGCTAGGTGTATGTGGCTCTTCTACATATAGAGAGATACATAAATCATGAGTTTTGTTCAGCAATGTAGTAAAAACTAAAGTCACTCTTCAGATACAAAGCAAAATACATACAACTCTGACCATTCCGACATAAGTGCTTAGGAGGACCTTCAAGACACCACCGGCTGTATTTGCGATCTGACAATGGTGTGTCGGGACCACGGACAGCGACACCGTCGCGCCTCCAGGAATCGGCGTTTAGACTTGCTGTGGTAATCTGTCACCCCAAACCAGTGGACTGGATCTTTCAGGGAATTTCAAAGACTAATATTTCTACCAAGCTTCCTTTCTTGGACTCTGCCAAGAAGAGGAAAGCCCACACTCGCTCTCAGTGTCTTGGTGCGCAGATGAATGTGCATGCATGCGTGTCTGTGCGCATACACCCCTCAAAGCTCTCAGAAAATGAAAACGACTTTTTACAAGATTGTGAATTGTAGAAGAAGTAAATGGGGAGGATTCAAAGTGGAACTTTTACTCTTCTGAACTCCTTTTCCTGAGTACCAAGACATAACATTAAGTTATTTATGACATTGAACACCCGCTAGCCGGTCAATGCCTCCTGCTGAGGCTCAAGGAGGAAAAAGACAAAGCAAAATAAAACAAAAAGGTGAAAAAGTTGAGTAGCCTAAATCTGAGGGTGTACTTTGAGTTTTTCTGACTTTGCTGGCTTCATAATTCTCATCATGCAAACTTCTTTATCAGCCTTCACTTGAGGTTGGGCCATAATGATGTCTCAGGGCTGGAGTCAGGAGAGAATAGTACTCTTTGCTTAACAAAGAATGAAAAGAATGGAAAGAAGAATGGAAAGGGATTTAAAATATTTAACAAGCATGTGCTGTATATCTTCTTTAAAAAGGGACACTTCTGGCATACCCTGGAATAGTACTTGCTAAACTGGTAGCTGGGGCAAAGACCATGTAAAGCCCAAAGGCCCAGGTTCGTAAGTCAACACCAGGGGAAAGAAACCAAGCATAAATACATAAATGAACAAAAGGGTTTCCTCCTCCAGGCCACATACCCACTGGGTTCAAGTCCCAGGCCCAGAGGGAGACAAGCAGTGTGAACAACTAAATGAAAATAAGTACTTCCTCCTATGCTCTCTTCTTGTCTGCACCTTTCCTTTAAAAAAAAAAAAAGGCAGGGGGCATGGTGGACCATTCTATATCCTGACAATAGTGTACAAGAATTTTCCATAGCTACTGTTCAACAGAGGTATCTTCCAATAGACTGTAATGATCAAAATCCAGATCATTACCAAATTTATTCTTAGTTTAGACATTAACACAACTCTGATGATCTTACTTTCTGATAATAAAACTTCAATGGATATTATCCTTTGTTCTAAGTCTTTATCATGGCATTCATAGAATCTTTCATTATTTTTTCTCTCCGCGCTGACCTTGCACTAATGACTATCACCCACTGAAGCGTTCTAATTCCTGTCTCTTGTGCTTTGCCCTAGTCAGACTATGGGCCTCCTCACCAAAATTCTATTCTCTGCCTGCCATCCCTTCAACACGCCTCACCTTTCTCTCTTCCTGAAGGTTTTAGGCGTCTTATAAGCCCTTGGTTTTCATAGGCTTGTCCTAATGCCCCAACTAGATAAGGAACTTTAAGTCCCAACATTAGCCGTAATGGCTAGCTTTGCACATTGGTACTGTGTATGTGGATTATCTCTCTTCCACTAGATTGTAAAGTCCCAGAGAGCAGTCATTGGCACTTAAGTTGTGTGTGACACAGGACAATGCACAAGTATTCGTTGAGTTTATCTGTGAAAATACTGTCAAACTATATTTGTGTACCAGTTCTTCAGCTAGACCTTCAACATAGACTGTGAAGGCTGAGGACCTCTTAGCAGTGAAGGAAAAACTTACAGGACCTGTGTAGATTGCTCCCTGTCACCGCCACCACCCACCCCCGCTTGCTCTCTTGAATTCCTTTGCAGCAGAGAATGCAATGTTTGTTGGCTTCCTCATTTAATCATCACTGTGGTTTTTGAGGCTTGTAAAAATTAACTTTACCCTAATGCTTTTCTAAAATGCCACTTGACAACAGTGTACAGGTATTTTAAATAACTGCTGATTGCTGGAGGTGGCTTCAATAGAATGTAGTGATCAAAATCCAGATCATAATTATATCCCATCAGTGTTTCCATTATAAGCTCTTCTTCAGAAAGGTTTGTTACTCGTTTGTTTAATTTGAATGAGGCTTCAGGCTGACATGCAAGTTTTTGGTCAGACTATAATGTAAGCAATCTTTTCTGCCTCAAAACATACGTTTTAATCAGTATGGCGATTCTGTGTAGAATACTCTGCTTCTCTACTGTGTAGAATACTCTGCTTCTCTACTGCAGAAGCAGACTCGGCTATCCACTCTGGACATCTATATCAAGACCTAACATTCTTATCCTATCATTTTACCTTCTCGGGGTCTCACATGAGTCATCCTGTGGATCGTGTGTCATCTTTGAATACAAGAGACAAAAAGGCTCTTGGGAACATGCATTACTAGTATTTCTCACTCGGAATCATCAAGTTAAAGTGCTAAAGACAAGGGAAACTTCAGACTTTCCCCAGACAGAATGCTGGCCTCTTCTCTCTTTTATTTTAATATTTCTATTTATTAAAGGACAGGTGCATGCAGGAATGACGATGAGCAGGCAGGTAGAGAGAGGAAGAAGAAGCATTTTATTTTATTTTCAGTTGTTCATTTTTGTTGTCCTCCACAGCTTAGGGACGTGAACCCCTACCCTTTGGATGTATGTGGAATGAGCTTAGCTGGAGGCGGTGGACCCAACCCCTACTCTAACAGGGTGTGCCTGGCCTCTTCTCTTTTGTTACCTTCTGATCCATGTTCGCAATGAATTGCAGGAAAAATGGAGGCTCTCTGATGCCCTCCCCAAAAGGCGGGGTTTTTTTTCTTTCCTCTGGGTTCACTTTGGCCTTTGGAGACCCCAATTTATTGCCCTTTTTTTCCCTCCTGATTCTGAGAACTTGTACTTAGCAGGTTCAGGTGTTAAGGAGGGAAGAACTTGCTCCCCACAAGTGTACTATAGGATGGAGAACATTTCCCACGCCTGGTCTTCTCTTTTTCTCAATGGCTCTTGGTATTGCGTGGACATCTCTATTGGATTTTTACCTTCTTTTCTTTTCTTTTTTTTCTTTCCTCTGATCCTAGATCTAAAACTCAGGTCCTTGGGCTTTGCATGACCTTCACTTTAGCTGCTGAGTCACAGGGGTACACAGAATTTTTTCCTTCTTTACATTTATGTTGAATTTTCATGGGAACCTTCTATGATATTGGGGGTGGGGGAGGCAGGCGGGAACAGGGTGGAGAGGGGAGAGGAGGACTGGGAAGTTAGAAGAAAGATAAAATTAAAGTTAGTTCTTGCAATTCTCACAAACTTGCTGTGGGAATTCCCCTGAAAAACTTTTATTTAGAAACTCCCTATTTTGGAAGTTTTACCAAAAAAACTTGCTGTGAAACTCAGGAAAGTTACTTAATTGCTTTGCTTCCTCAGGTATCATGGAAGGGGATTCATTATTTAATGTGCTTAATAGCACTTACTGAGCAAGCAAGAGGAAACAATCCCTATCGTTATCTACAATAAACCAGCTGGTGTCATAAATGAACAAGCACTGACACTACTGAAAAGGGAAGTATAGGTCTAGATTATACAGGACCTCAAACTGGGGAATGTTTAAAGGTGGTTTTCTGGAAGAAGTATCATTTTAACTAAGGCCTGAGGATGACTGGAGGTTACTTGGTAAAAGAAGGAGAAAGAGCAACTGGGTCGAGTTCCAAGACTGAAAGAGCCTGGTCTGTAGTGGTGCACCTAGTGGATTGGATTCTTAGAGCCATTTCTTGCTAAATAACCTCCTTCTCTAGTCAACAAAATCAATCAGCAGTAATCATGCAATGAACCAAATGCATAGTCAGAGAAAATACAGGTAGTGAAAATATTATTTTATTGAACATCATGTATATAGTAATACCTGAGAATTTCTAATAAAAATAGATATTATGTCACAAAAAAAGTATAAATGTTACATTCTCTTTATCCAGTCATTTAGGTTTATTCCTTTTCCTGACTATTATGAATTGCACTGCTGTGCACATAGATGTGGTGTATATACTCAATGGAACCTTACTCAGCTACTAAAACAAGATAAAAGCTTATCATATGACTGGAAACATCAGTGCAAGAACCATTTCAGGTGGCTGCAGACTCAACGCCTTGAGACAAATGCATGTCGCTAAGTTCATACACTTGGGGTGTAACTGCATAACTGAGTGTAACAGATTAATGTTCATAAGGGATACAATGTTTATTAAAAGATAAACAATAAATATGGGCTAATTTGAAGGTTACCTACATTTTATTAAAGTTCAATGGTAACTCCAGTAATTCTTTAGAAGTTAGACCTACAAACGAAGAGTCTGTATTTTATCAGCACCCTTTGGACAAACATGACCAGACCACACCTGGAGCTGAACAAGTTGCGTTTATTACTTGTGGAGCAAGAGAGGACACCAGGGGTAATTGTGGGATGTGTAAGAAAGTACCTATTTGTATTTGGACTTTGGTTGGTCAATTTAGGGAAAGATGTAAGGAAACCTCACTCTGGATTGCACGCTGTTAAAAGTGAAGGAGTTTGGTGCACCCTGGCTGGAGCAGTGGTTAGGTGAATTGCCTCCAAAGGAGCAAGACACATACCCCTGGGTTTGAGTTCAGGGCCCGGGGGGAAGCAACCGATGTGAACAACTGAAATAAAAAAAGTAATCAACAATGCTTCTTTGTCTTCGCTCTTCCTACCTGTCTGCCTACCTTCATTCCTGCCTGCACCTTTCAGGAAAGAAGGAAGGAAGGGAGGGAGGGAGGGAGGGAGGGAAAGAGAAGTAATTCTATGACTGGACATCTCAATAAGGCTGAACCTTAGGGGAGGGGATGCGGGGGTGGGTCAAGACTCAAAGCTAAAGCTGTAGCTGGTAAACAATCAGTCACATTAGCCAGGAAAGTAGGATGTATGTGTTGTACTTCATGTATGAGTTGGATGATCTGAAAGATGTTTAATGTCCAACAAGAAAATATGACTGTGTCAGATTATTGAGCTTACTGCAGCAGATCTGTTCTTGGAAACCAAAAGCTGCTTTTTCCCTCCTTGCTGTTGTTGTTTGGAATTGCCAGTATACTTACAGAGTTTAGAGAATGACACCCCAGAATATGCTGCTTTGATATTTTGATCACTATAAGTCTAAGTCACTTGAGAAACACCAGAAGCAGCAGCAACTCTCTCCCTGTCCTGTCTGCTGAAAGCCAGGTCATTAAGTTCTCCATAAAAATGTTACCCTCCTGCACCAGAAAGAGAAGTAAATTCTTCACAGAAGACTGAGAGGCAATGCTAAAATATACCTATATACACAAGTCTACTAAAATAACCCTTGTCTTCTGTTAGTTTCCCCCATATATTTTCTAGTCATAGTCCCAACAATTTATTGCCCTAAATTCAAACCCCTTTGTCATCTCTCCACATGTAAGTTACATAGTTATAAAAGAAAATAACATTTAAAAACTGATTCTGAAAAAATGGAATGCACACACATGCATGATTTAATCTTTCTAAAAATTACATCATTCTTTGAGGATTCCTAGTCAAAATCATTCCTGCTTCAATCTTGTTTGTTCCCATGGAAGTCAAAAGAATTGAACAGTTTCCTTGTAATAAACGTTTTACCTTGGAAGGAAGCAGAACTTCCCCTACCCTGGGCCAAATGACTTGAATTTTGCTTCACTTCTTTCCTCTCTGACCTAATTTCAGCTTGCTTCCCAAATACTTGATACTTTATTCTTTTGTTACAATATTCTGGGTTCAAGACTTAGATAGAGATAAGGATCTGATTCATAACATAACTATATATGTGGCTTTCTCTCACAATGACCTGAGTCAACAACATCACCAGGAGATCAAAGAGACTTGGAAATCACTACGGAGTGACTGGGGAGACCCCTATACATAGTGATTTTTTTTCATGGGTGTTGCATATTCACTTGATAGTTTCTCTGTCAGGATCCCAAATAATTTGTCAGAAAAACTACTTCCTTGAGGTTAGATCCTGTACATTCAAAGAGATGATTTGCTTCTAGCCCTCACAGAACTTCCAGTTTAGTGGAGAGAAACAGATGCCACACGTGAAACCAGAGCACATATTTAAGCTGAAAATAATCACACTTCAGCATTGTTGAATTATCACCTATATTGTGTGAATGAAAGGGTCATCAGTTCCCCTGGGATCATTGTAAGGTGCCCTTGGTCCCCAATGAAATGAACATGTGTGGACATCTAACTCATGAGCCCAGCTATCTAGAGAGAGACTAAACAATTTGAAGATGGGTGACCGAACACTCTAATAAAATACCTCAGCCTTAAGTGGAATCCCCCAAACACTCCTGGAGTGAATGACATGTATCAGAAAAAAAGAACAGTGATTTTACTGGAATCTGGAAAACCAAGAGTGAAGGAAGGATATAGAAAAGAAATAAACCTGTGGGGGAACTAGGGTCAGTCAATTGACATTTATCATCTCACTTAACCAATAACCTTGTAAAGCTGTTTATACCTTCCCACTCTGCAGATGAGGAAACAACCCCCTCCCCAAATAAAGTAGCTAGTCTAAAAAAAAATTTCCTTAAGATTCATCTAATTTGTACTTATTTTTACTTATTTTAATTTTAATGAAGGATCAGTGCATCATAACATTTTTTTTTAAAGGAAAGGTACAGGCAGGAATGAAGGTAAATAGGCAGTCAAGGCAGGAAGAGAGAGGGAGAGGAAACGTTTTCTGAATTTATTTCATCTAGCTGTTCCTCTTGGCTGGTTGCAAATCTGGGACCTTGGGATATATGTGAACTGTGATGCTCTGAGGCAGTGAACTTATCTGCTAGGCCACCAGGCCATGTCATAACATTTTTCTAATTAATTTTATGGAAGAAATATTGCATCATAACATGAAATGGGTTGAAAGTGTGTGTCATTGTAAGTCAGCAGCTGTATATAATACATTAAGTTCACCACCACCAGTCCACTTTTTCAAGATCTATCTAATTTTAAAGTTATAAGTCTTCCAACTCTGATCACAATGATCTTTGCTGTCTCCTATGACTTCTGTTGGTAGGTATATATTCTGCATGGGAGCAATATGGAGGTCAGAGCAGCAGAAGACAGTTTCTCTACCATCTGAGTTGGGATCCTCACGGATCCATTTTTTCCACCTACTTTTACGGGATTAGTAGTCATCAGAGAACTTCACCTCATAAGTGAGACCTCTCCTGTCAAAAGTTGGGGATGCCAGGAATCAGATTCCAAGATGGGGGTAAACAGTTTATATATTAGAGAGTATTCTTGTGATTAATAACTATATAAGGCAGGAGAGGAAATTAGGATTGGGTAGAGCGAGAAATTGAGTTGTGGTGCCAACCTCACTGGGAGCTCTGACACCAGTAGTACCCCCTCAGTTGTCCCAAATTGGATCAATCTTTATATCCCTACATTTATCAGTAATTGGATGCCAGATACACCTGGAAGGAAGAGTGTCTTGAGAGTGGGGTTGCTGTTTTTATCATTCAAGACTAATAACTAAGGGCCAAATCCAGCAGCACACTCAGGAACTGGACGTACAAGTCCTTCCTTCCTGAAGGGGGTCTGGACCACACAACACAGTATCAACTAAAACTTTGAAAGTTGGGGAGGTTCAGCCAAATAGAAGAACTTTAACCCAACTGAGTATCATCTTCAGTCCATCACTCAAGACTTACCAGTTCATGTTTACCCATCTCAGTTTATTTAATTTATTTCAGAGAAAGGCAAATCCTCCACAGTCATTGAAATGCAAAGAAGAGGGATGTCTGGGAGAATAAGTCATCTGACTGGACACAAGAACAAAAGGGGCAATTACACAGGAGTGACCCCAGTGTCTTGGTTGACTGGTTTATGGTAGGGAAGAAATCAGAATTTCATTTGAGATGCTGAGAATGGTTGGTAAGCAGGTGGGATGTTAGTTCCAAAGCAGACTTGAAATGTCATGTCTGCTTTCTCTTCTAGCCACTGTATGAGTCTTTTGAGTATCTTGAGAAATTTGGTGACAGGTGGAGTAAAAACTATGTCCTCACACCTTGACCAATCTTGTTCTTCCCAGCTGGTTCCAGGTCCACTATTCTAACCCAGGGCCCCCAATGCAAGGCCAGGGATGAGAAAAATGAAGAAAATATCTTTTTATAATGAGGAAAATATTCTCATTTTTGCTCACCCTGAAGACTTCTTTTGAAAATCACAGTGATTTAACTTGTTAGCTGTTGAATTCATTTTTTAAAGATTAACCAGACTAATTATTCATCAGATTTCACCATTTTTGTCAGCCTCAATAAGGATCCTTTGTTACAATGATTAATGTGTTTTAATTGTAGCTTCTCTCAGAGCAATAATTCGATTGCACAGTATTTGCCGAATCTATGGAAATCTTGGGAATGCTTTGACAGTTGAGTTATTCTTGGGAAATGAAAGTAAAGGAATATATGTAACTAACAAAGAGTGTTTTATAGCATATCATTAATATGGATTTTCCCTCACTGACAGACCTTGCTCTACCTCAGCCCATGTAAAAACTTGCCACACACATCACTTTGCCATCCAGAAACTGCCAGGAGGTAGAGATCTATTAATATGGGTGACTGGACTTTCTCCAGATGGTGCCCTCAGGCATATGCTAGTCATAGTAATAATCATAGCAAGTATACATAGGTCACAGGGAAGATTAATCAACTAGTCAGTGTCTATAAATAATTATTCAATTGGTGTTCCCTGGTGGAGCAGTGGTTAGGTCAATCTCCTCCAAAGGAGCACAGGCCACATACCCAGGGGTCTGAGTCCCAGGTCAGGGGAAAACAACCCGTGTGAACAACTAAATAAAAATAAAAATAAAATGTTCTTCCTCTCTCTTCCTGCCTGCCTGTCTACTCGACTTCATTCCTGCCTGTACCTTTCCTTTAAAAACATTTTTATTATTCAACTGTGAAACTGGATCCCAGGTTAATCATTGTATTTTCTACCCAATGCTGCATTGACATTCATTTAACTGGTGGCTGCTCTCCAAGTTGGATTTTTTCAACATTAAAAAGGTATCTGTAGAACCTGGTAGAAAGATAAATTTTATGTGACCTATATTAATTTTCAACTTAAAGTATATAATATTTTTTAAAAAAGGAAATGTGTAGACAGGAATGAATGTAAGCAGGAAAGCAGGCAGGAGAAAGAAGCATCTTTATTTTTTATTTAGTTGTTCCCCCTCCCGCCCCCCATGCTGTACTTGAGATGAACCTGAGTCCCTTGGATGTACGTTGGCTACGCTTGTCTAGAGGTGACTGATCTAACCACTGCTTCCCTGGGACACACCTCAAATGTATATTTATGGCACAGTGTTTCTAAGAGCTATGGAGTTGGCAGATCTGAAGTTGGTTTTGACACTATCATGTATCAGCTATACGGATTTGGGAAAATCAGCAATACTTAGCTTCCCTGAGCTTCAGTTTCTTCATCTCTAAAATGAGTAAAATAATACCAGCTTCATAGTGAAAACTAAAACAAGGCATAACACACTGCCTGGACTCTAGAAAACATTCAGTACATTATTTTTTAAGGCTATAAGCTTTTATGATTTAAGAAAGTCATATGTACATGAGCATTTCTGATTCTGACAATAACCGTGAGACAAAAGGGAAATTGTGCTGCTTTTTGTTCACAGAAGAGAAAACTGGCCACAGCGGGGTGTGGGAATCGTTCATCAACTGATGTCTCAATCAAGCACAAAATGTTCTCTAAAACCCATGGATGCTGATTCCTATTCCAGGGGCTTTGTTTTGATGTTGAGAAGAAGGAATCAGAGAAGAATGAAAGAAAGACAGCAGGCAGCCAGGTAGAGCATTTATTTATTTTATTTAGCTGCTCTTGTTAGGTATTCTCCTGCCCTAGGCCTTGAACCCCTGTCCTTGGGCTTTATATGGACTACACTGGAGTCCAAATTTAATGCCTGAGCAGAGGGTATACCTCAGTGTTTTATTTTTTGTTTGTTTGTTTGTTTTTACTGCAACTTTACAGGCACCAAGGACTCTGAATGGGTAGTGTGATTGACAATAGAATAACAAAATTCATTGTTTGTTGACAAATATTAGCCCCTGTTGGAATAAATACACCAGTAATAGCTAACAGAACCAGAAATTACCTTGTTTAATTCATATAACAAGTCTAAGAGGTAAATATCAGTATTACTTCCATTTTACAGCTGAAGACACTGAGGCTTAAGAATATCAAAGAACTTGCTTGACAGACTCTAACCTGGGTCTGTTCAATTTCAGTGTTTGTGTTTAAACCAATAATTCTTCCTCCCACCCATCCCACTCTACAAAATTTTGTTTTAAAAACTCTTTTCCTTGGTGTGCCGTGGTAGAGTAGGGTTTGGCTGCAGTCTACCTACATCCCAACATCCTGGGTTCACATCCCAGAGCCACCTTCATTTCTGCCTGCACCTTTTCTTTAAAAACAAAACAAAACAAAGAAACAAAAGAAACAAAGAAACAAGACTCTGAGAAATACTATGGTTTTTAAAAAAGTTGTTTATTTGTGTTAAGCCTGATTCCTAAACATATTTGACCACAGAACACTTCTTTCTAGTTATAAGCACTAAGAAACTATGAGGCCTTTTTGTGACTCAGGCTGCTAAGGCAAGACTGGAGCAGAGATCTGGAGTGGTGGTGAGAGAGGGAGGGAAGGAGAGAGGGAAGGAAAGAAAGGAGGGGAGGGGAGGGGAGAGGAGGAGAGGGAAGGAAGGGAGGGAGGTAAGGGAGAGAGGAAGAGAGGAAGGGAAAGAAAAGGAAAATCATGGGCCTGGAGCAGAGACCTGGAGTGGTGGTGAGAGAGAGAGAGAGATGGAAGGAAAGAAAGGAAGAGAGGGGAGGGAAGGAAGGGAGGGAGGTAAGAGAGGTAAGAGAGGGAGGGAGGGAGGGAGGGAGGAAGGAAGGAAGGAAAGAAGGAAGGAAGGAAGGAAGGCATTTAGGTTAAGTTAATAATAAATATGAGCCAAACACTGATCTTGTTCCAAAGTAGTCAATGAGATCAGAGAGATCTCGTTGAACAGAATTAAACAGAATTTAGGAGTTTATTAGCCGGTGGCTGTATGAAGAAAACAGACCCAAATCATACAGCCCCAAACCCAAACAGCACAGAGTATTTATAACTTAGTTTTTCCAGGTGTCCCAGGGTATGTGCGGTTTAACAAGCGATTATCATAAGCGATTTACAGAACTAGAGGTCACACCCTAAATGTCTTAAACTATCTTGTTTGACATTTAACTTCTTCCTAGATCTCAGCAGATTAACATAAACCTCTCCAGACAAGGTTTTACTGGATGGGTCTAAGGTTTCTGTTTGACTGTCAGAGAATTATCTAGAAAGCAGGGTCCTCAGGGCTTTGTGGTTCACAGAGTAACCAGCAAAAATGAGGTTTCTCTAGTTCCTTGTTTCAGTCTTTGAACTTCACATATGCTTATGTCTG